>CM072886.1:120171794-120279294 GCA_037013685.1 Acridotheres tristis | reverse complement strand
AAAAAAAAGGGTAGATAAAATTCCCATTTCATTTGTGAAAAAGTGAGAAAATCTTTCAGGTAAGGAAAGGTATAGCTCAATTTTTATATTAAAGCCAAAATACAGGTACTTAAGCACCACCTGGAAAAGAAGACATAGCCAGTGCTCTGCAAAGTATCCAGGATACTGAAGACCACACTATAGACCACATCAGATTGGTCAGGCAAACTTCTCTGGCTGCAGTGGAGTTCTGCAAACAGGTTATCTTCCCCAGGTCACACATGGAGACCCACCACTTCCTAATCTGACCTCTGCTTTGCTGGCAGATGTGCATGCATCATAGCTCTCTAAAAGGATTCTGTTTAGACAATAAAAATAGTCTTGCATATTGAATAATAACGAGGTTTTCCTGCTTTAGGTAGAACATGATCTTCTCAAGGAAAGGCAAAAAAATTAAGAAAAGAGATGAGTAGGACTAATGCCTTAAAAGTTGGTAGTTTAACCTGACACAGATGTCATGTGAGCAGCACGTCCAACTCCAGCTTCAGTCTCCAAAAATTCTCAATAGCAATACTTTTACAGAGAATAATTCAGAATCACAGAATCACCAAGATTGGAAGAGACCATCAAAATCATTCAGTCCAGCTGTCAGCCAAGTACCACCATAATTACCCCTAAACCAGATCTCCAAGTGCCACACCCAGATACCACCTGAACACTTCCAGAGATGGTGGCCCCATCACTGCCCTGTGCAGCCCATTCCAACACTTTGACAACTCTTTCAGTGAAAAAAAACCAAAACAACAACAACTTTTCAATATCAAATCTGAACCTCCTCTGGTACAAATTAAGGTCATTTTATCTCATCCTTTCACTTGAAACATAGCAGAAGAGATGAAGCTCACTACAATTTCCTTTCAGGGAGCTGTAGAGAGCAATGAAGTCTCCTCTGAGCCTCCTTTTCTTCACACCAAAGAGCTGCCTCAGCTGCTCCTCATAAGACTTGTGCTCCAGATTCTTCCCCCATTTGTTGTGCTGCTCTAGACACCAGCACCTCAATGTCCTCTTTGAAATGAGAGGCCCAAAACTAAGCACAGTTCTAAAGTTGTTTCTTCACCAATGCTGAGTACAGCAATGGCTTCCCTTGCTCTGCTGGTCATACTAGTCTTCTTAGTAGCCCAATGAAGAGACAATAAAGGAATGGATATCTATATTATACACTGGCAGAAAAGGTTGCTATTTTCTAAATAGGTACAGGAAAAGGAAAGCACTCCTGATCATTGTTAAATGTTCAACCCGTAATAGTTAAATTTCCGAAACTATGCCAGTAATTCTAAGTAAAGAACATCTAATAAATCTTAGGAGTTTCACTTTTATTTTGAGCCTTAATTACTTCCTTCAAGCTGCTATGCTTTCTTTTCTTTAGAATGAGCATAAACCAGACAGCTCCTGTCTTTATCCCAGTCTGTACCTCATGTTAGCTGAAGCCATTAATATCATTGTCTAGACTAGGCTCATACACATAGAAGTTTTATGCAGGTATCACTGAGGCGTGTAAAAGTCGTTTCTTATTAAAACAGTCACACAAATTCTGTCAAATGCTGGCATAGCATATTCATGTTCCTTTGTCAAAATTATTACATCACACTATTAATATTCTCATTAAACTATGTCCTTTCTTTTCTTGCATTATTTCACAGATAGTAACAAAACAATCAAATGTCATGGTATGACATTATTTATATAATATATTCTATTATATATTTTTGCTTAGGTAGTTTGTTTCAGAATTCCATTGAATTTTTTGACTATATATCCTAAAATCTGATATGGATCCAGTGGAGTGCACTGAAAATAAAAATAAGAGGTCAATGCATAAACCTGACATCATAGCATATTTTCTCATCTAATTCTGGCCAAGGGCAGTATTATATTGTACAGCTTAGATGTGACTCAGCCTACAGCTAAGAAAATTGATGATTTTTATTTTAACTGCTCCTGTGTCATCCAAATGTAGGTAAACTACACTGTAAAACCCTATCTGAACACATAAAGCATAATCTGTACAAGTATATGTTATTTTCATTCTGTATACTTGCAGTCACACTAGCCAGCTTGTACAGCTTTACTTTGCTCAGCTGGCAAAGGCAGTGCAACTTGAATACAAATAAATCCTCCCAATAAATGTGAGGATGCATACTGGAAGCATAATATCATATGCTTTCTCATTAGATTTCTGAATTACCTTCCTTATATGTCAGAGTTAAAGTAATAGAAAAATAACTAACATAACTTCCCTTGAGAAACTAAATGAAAGACAAACAATTTCTTCACTGTATCTTTGAAATAAAAGAACTGCTCTTGAGTTCAAGCAAGGCCCATATTAGAGAACATCCTCTCTCAAGACAGAGAACAAACTTGATGAAATTTCACTTGTGTCAAAGTGAAGGCAGAAATTAGAAATAAAATGTGAAAATATTAAGCAAGCACTAAACCCAAGAAATTATTGAGAGCATTGAATTGGTACATAAAAATTAAGGCAGCACACTAAAACCTTGGGTCCCAGGACTAAGAAAACATAAGGTCTAGCATTCAGGAGAAAAATCCCATCCAAAGGCCCTACCAAAGAATAAAATCTTAAAGTTGTATAAGTGTATTAATAAACAGACATGAGGGAATATAGTTAAAAGGTAAATCTAATTGAAATTCTAAAAGAAACAGGGGCATTCTTTATATCATAGAAATAAAATAATTGTAGAATATGTTGCCTTTTCCTGGTTGATCCTGCCCCTGCACTACACTTTCTGTATTTTTTCAGTGTGTTCTTCTGTGAGCAAGTGATGAGAAAAGTTATCATGTTAAAAAATATTACTTTTTTCTATGGTAGGGCCCTTTTAATAAGTGATTTAATACCCTATTTCAAGTCCATAGCTACACCAGGTCTACAAAAGCATTGGTGAAATAGCACGAAGCTGAAGTCTGGAGGATAAGCAAGTGGAGGAGAAAAGACAAAGGAAAGGATACAATCCAAACTGCTATTGCATGGAAAACCAAATTTCTGATTTTCCCAGACTGCAGCCACATGACGCAGAGCTACCCCATCAAAGGAGCTGACTTGAGCTTCCTTACGTGCCTGAAAAGTCACTGAAATTTAAGCATGGGAATTATTTGGCTCACCACTTGGATTGGCACTGTTTCTGAAAAGTCAGAGAGGAACACAATTGTAAGTGCAGACTAGACAAACCGTGTGACATAGCACCCATCACCTGGTGAGCTTTCTTGTTTAATCATCCAAGCACAGGTCATATGCATAGGATGAAGTAAGACTGAAAGAGTTAATAATTCAGCAGTGAGGGCAAATAAGCACCTGGGACAAAAAGAGCACTGAATCCTCTCTCTTTCTCCATCAAAAACATGCATTTCAGAATCTTGAGATTTTTGTTCCTTACAAGAAGCAGAACACAACTCCATCCAGTCATAACTATGAGGTAGTTACATAATTGTGCCTACAGTAATTGTGATCAGAGAGAACAAAGGTATCTAGATCTTCCAAAGGCTGGTTTGATTAACTCTATCCATATCCATAGTAAAAATTACAAATTGATATCTTAGAGAACTTGTATCAGTATTATTAATTTGAGTTAATCAAAGCTTGTAATACTCCTTCAGTAAAAACTGTTTATGTAGTCTGTTCTAGGGCAGGCATTTTGTATAAATAAAAAATCCCACTAAATTTTATTTCCTATTGATCTGAATGTATAGTACATCTTATTTTTTTCAGAGAACAAAACTGTTGAAACTGACAAAGGGATAAAAAATTAAATACTTACAGCAAAAATAGAAAAGGGTCCAAAGAGGTAAAAAGAGTAATGATGGTAATAACCTACAAGTTGTAGGAAAGAAGTATTCTAGATTGGAAGATTTGGATGGAAAAATCTTCTGACTTAATACATATTTTATATAATATTATATAAGATCACTGCTGTATCAAAATGAAAAGGAAGAAGCTGAAAGCTACAGAATACTGCAAAAATACTTTGAAGATACTGATATAGATGGATAATATAAATCTTTTACTAAAGGTGTCTCTCATAGCATAGACAATATCTTTTTGAACTTCATAACACAGCAAATTAAAGCCCAATGACAGTCACTGAGGTTTTTGAATCATTGTACTATGCCGTGATGCAGTAATGATCTTACTATCATAAAATATAACTAAGTTAAAATACGCTTATTAACTCAAAAGCATTAAAATTCTGTTAAATCACGTTCAAAAGACAAAATTAAGATTTGTGTCTATGGATGTTAATAACGCATCTGAAATTCCCAAAAATATTTACTTATTCGGTATTTGAAATAAGAAATACTAGTTTAAGAAAACTATGTATGTGTGTCTTTAAATTGTCATTGGAATGAAGAATCAGGAAGGAAATGCCAAACTGTGTTTTTTAATGAACACACTTTAACTGTTTCTCTGCACAAAACCTGCTATTTAGATTTTAATGTATCCCTGATATTTAGATGATCAAAGCTATAGAACTGTACTCCTGTCAGAACAGCATAACATTACTAGAATCCTTAGAAAAACAGTTTTTCCAACAGTAGTTAAAAAACTCAGTGTATTTTAATGATTTTGTATTCTTTTTCAAAACCATTGTACTTCAAAATGAATTTTAGCTCTCTTATTTTTTTCCCAAATTGTTTTTAATGAAGATTAATTTTAGGGAGACTTTCCTACTATTAGCAATGTCTCTGATAGGTACAATTCTTCCCTTCCAGCACCATTTCCATTCAAACTCCTCTATGGAACAGCAGGCTGCAATTTCTGCATCTGTGCTGTAATTCTACTGTAATTCTTGCACAGAAGCCTAGTCAATCAACCCTGTCCTCCCCATGCTAGCCAACTGTCCCTTTAATACATCCATAGAATTCAATATGAATTGAATGAATAGAATTGCAGTGCTAGGGAGACAGTCAGCTACTACAGAGAGACAGGATTGATTGACATTAAAGCATCTGTGGAAGAGTTATAGAAGAATTACAGCAGAGTCACTGAAATTGCACCCTCCACACCTCAGGAGAGGGAAGAGAAGCTACAAGAGACACTATTAATAAATAAATCTGCCTTCCAACTAAAGCTGCATCAAAACCTTTTTTTTTTTTTTCTTTTTTGTATCCCCAACTTCAATTTGTGAGCAGCTTTTATTAACTATGTGAAAATTGGGTGCAACTTCAATTCTACAGTGGTTACAATTCTAGTTTTAATTCAAAGTCAGATAACATTTTTTTTTAAGCCAAGATGTAGCTTTTCCAGTTCATTCTTCACTTTTCTCACTATTGATACAGTTGGAAAAATATGGGACTTACTCATATTGAATTTTAGATGTTTTTTACTATCAGAACAGGAATACATACAGTATTGTTGCAAGGTAAACAGTTTCTACTTTTCAGTTGTAATAATCTATACAATTCTGTGATATGGTATTACTTATTTAAACAGCCTGATTCTATTTTGCTTCAATCAAAAGGTGAATATGTTGAATTTAACTAAACACAAGTTCCTTCTTTATAGTGAGTCTTACTCCAGATTTTGCAAACTTCATAATGAAGTTAAATTTAACAAAAAATTATTATTTGGTCTTTCATTCTAATTGCATATAGGTTATTTAGAGGCACTGATATGAGACTCAATGTACGTGTGTCTTGTTAGATTTATTTTGAGGATTTTCATAGTTGTGCCTAAAGATTAAATTCTTCTTGGTGTAATGCACTGGCAAAAGATGGTGCAAGTACATAATTTTTAAGAAGTTAACTATATTTTGTATGTTTTCAAATGTACAAATATGTTCTCTTGCCTTTGTCTTGTTTTTCTGCCGCCCACCAATATACAGCAGTTGTTTCATCATCAGTAAAACCTTAACACATATAAAACAATTTCTTTAAGTATTGGTTTCCTCGAAAATACTTTTTGAAAGTTTTTATAGACTGAGACAGATATTATGATGCACATTTCTCCAGATCTACCTCTACTTCTACTTCTAGAAGTATTTTCAATGAAATCATCAGATGTTGAAAAAAAAATCATGGGAATTCAACTAGGCAGGATGGATAGTGGGCCAGCCTTCAGCATCAACTTAGGGCCTTGGGAAGCAGGATACTAAGAAGGGAGACACCACTGGGTAAAGTTAGGGCGAGAAATGTGG
This sequence comes from Acridotheres tristis, assembly GCA_037013685.1. NCBI lineage: Eukaryota > Metazoa > Chordata > Aves > Passeriformes > Sturnidae > Acridotheres > Acridotheres tristis. Next base: position 120,273,109 of record CM072886.1, on the reverse strand, counting down.
AATTATGGGTACAGTTATGTTAATAAGGTAGTTCTGCATAAGGGACCCATCCCAATTATTTCGTTTGCTGCTCCTGGCTCGCCCAGTCCGGAGTCATGGAGCTGAATGCGACAGAAATGGAAACATTTTATTCCACTCTGAAGGCTGATGCTGGTAACTTGTCCATGTTAAACCATTTGGAGAGAATGTTTAGGCTTACTTTTATATTTTTCATTATTGTTATAATATCTGTAATAATAAATCATTACCAAAAAACAGATCTTTTGAAGTAACAGGATGTTTTGAATGGTCTTGAATAAATCCACTTAACAATTTTGCAGTATTCCAAAACAAAAATAGACACAGAAACTGTTTTACTGAAGTCAGTTACCATAGAAAGGAAGTATAATAATAAAATCCTTCATGAGCTCATACTTTATTGATCTAATCAGCTTAAAAATGTATGGATTTTTATGTGGCTACATTTCTATTTTATTTAACTGAAACAAATGTCTAAAAAATGTATGAATTATTAATGCTTAATTTTAACATTGTTTGGGGTTTTTTTTCTTATACTGATGTCAATGAAACAAATCATCCATTGCAGGCACACAAATTACATAAATGAAAGGTACAATAATTTATATGAATAATGTAGCTCAAAAAATATTTTGAGCATGCTAAGGAAACCCTTACACTGCTTATACTCTTCCAAGTGCTAAGTGCAAAAGGACGTGGACCAAAAGGAGAACAGTTAAGGTAATCGGTTAACTTGTCAAGAGAACAGTTTGTTAGAGATGACAAGACTAATCTCTCCTTGCTCTTGTGTCCAAAGAGAAGAGGAATAAGGAACATCACAAAATTGCTCCTATTTGCCACAGAAAACAAAGGATGATTAAGAATGGATCAACACTGAAGACCAAAGAGAGTGAATGGCATCTTTTTCCATTGTTTGTTTGTTTGGGTATTTTTTGTTCAGTTAAAATGAAAACACTTAATGCTGCAAGAAGTGTACTGATAATTTTATCTTCCTTCTCAGTTGCCACAAAGTAAGAACTGCGTTCTGTCCTTGACACACAGTAGACAAGGCATCATCAAGGTAATCCCAAATCTCATACTCTTGCTATTAAAAAGAAAACCAAACTGAGAGGTAGATGAAAACTCTTGCTTAGGGAAACTCGGGCATGCAGCATATATTCTCATTTGCTATATTTGCTAAAGCACATCAGGATATTCAGACTGAACATCCATGCTGCCTGCAACAATCTTCTTGTAATGCTGGTTCTGTAATTGTCTCTCTCTGCATCTCTTTTCCTTGGATATCCTTCATTAGACAGTGAGATAAAGTAAGATAAACACAACTTAAAGAACAGTGAAATAGTTTATTGGCTAATGCTCAAAGAACAAGTGACTGGAACTAATACCTTCTAGGCCAAGCATTTATTTGCTTACAAAGCCCAAAGAGACAACCAACAAATCTCTGTGACCAGGCAGTCATCTGCCAGATGGGGAAAGGTCAATCTTCATTGCTGCTAGTATGACATTAATCATCATCACCATAAGGTTCTTTGAGGAGCTTTATAATCGTTTATATTTTTTCAGATAACTCATAAAATCATAGAATATCCTGAGTTGGAAGGGATCCACAAGTATTTCTCTTATTTAATCCCTGAACTGTTAACGACTGCTATTGTCTTTTTTTTACCTTTTTCAGTATACTTCTTTCCTGGTTAGAGAGTATGGATATGCCTAGTGATATATGAACTTGTATTATGGGAAGGCTGGAATACATTTAATGACTTTTTTTCTTTATCATGAAATTTGTTAAGTTATAGGAAGAGATTGACCCTATTCCTTGGAGATACCCTTGGAAGTCTTTATCTAAAGTTTTTCTGGATGCAGTGTTTAGCAATCAACTGTCATTGAAACTCTTTGAGCAGTTGCTTGGACTACATGACTTCCAGAGGTCTCATTAAACCTAAATTAATTTATGATTCTATGACATTTTCCAGAAAGGAATGCCCTGGAATAAATGTCTGTTGAAGAAGACAAAATAAAGTTCACAGTTATATGGAAAGGCAGTGAGAGAAGTCCTATAAAAATTTTACAGAGAGAAAGGAATTTGCAGAGGAAACTCACAGAAACATACAAAGGTTTGGGTTGGAAAAGACCTTAAAGAGCATCTAGTTCCAATCCCCCCAACATGGTCTGGGACACCTTTCAGTACACCAGGTTTCTTAAGCCCCATCCAATCTGACCTTGAACGTTTCCAGGGATAGGGCATCCAAAACTTCTCCACTCCTGGAGCAACTTGTTCCAGAATCTCCCCACCCAATTTCAATAAGTTTAAAACAATTTACTCCTGATGTCCAATCTAAGCCTAACCTCTTTCAGCTTAAAGCCATTACTCCTTGTCCTATGAGCATATGCCCTTGTAAAAAGTCTCTTTCCAACTGCTACAGGAAGTAGTCATAAAGATAAAGCTATGAGAGATGTGGAGAAAAAAAGGCATTAAACATTATTCTTTTCAGATGAATTCCAGACATAATTTCCCCGTGAAACCCCATTATTTTTGGAACCTCCTAGATATAGTCATCAGTCTTTATTTAATTCTGTGCTTTGCTTGTTCAGATGAATGCTTCCTTCTTCAAACCTGGATGAGCCTTATGTAGAGGGAAAGACCTCAGCTGAGAGAAATAATATACACCTGAACAGGTCCACAAGATCTTGAAGTCTGGATGTCTGTGCTGTTGGAAACTATAAACAAGTTCAATGTTGTCATCCATGTTCTCCCTCTAAAGAAAGTTGTCAATGAACAATTTGTTTAAAATCATGCCAAAAACATATTCAGGAAGTTGCTCAGTTCTGATCTTGATGGTAAAAATAATGTCATTTGGAGTAGAGCGCATTGTCACTTAGGCTAGAAAGGAACATTAGCCTTGTTCTTTATTAAACTTGATGTTATGATATTTTTGCTATTGTAGCTTTGGAAAATGCTCAAAGGCAGAACTAATATTTCTTTCAAAGAGAGTATCAGAAATCTTATATTCCCTGTATCATTATTTTCTTTCTTTTTGACTTTATTTATATTTTTTTAACTCATTCTCAGCCTAGAATATAGCTGTTTGGTTTTTCTTTGCACGTTAACACTGTATCAAGCAAATGGAAGCTTTCCTGGCACAAATAATAAAATAAATAAATATTCTATAGAAAGAAAATATTCTTAAATTGCCCTTGTCAGTGTAAAATATTATTCCCTAAAATTTGACTGGTGTTCCCAGTCACCAAATTAAGCGACTTTTATTCCCAGTCCAGTAATATGAGGGTGAGTATACATAGCTGAAGTAGAGATTCTATATTTTTTTGTTGTTCTAGTCATCTTTCTGATATCATATTTCTTTTTCTTAACTTCTGAGATTGACCAGTGTATTACATGGTAGAGAATAACAGCACAACTTTAACAGCAACTGTTGAGCTTTTCCATGTATATATGAAATAGGAACCTATCAGATGTGAAGATAATGAACAGTAGGTGTCTCGTGGCTGTTACCCATAGAACAGAAATGCTGGCTGGTGCAACACAGCCCAGCACTAACTGCCCATAAAGTTCTCTTTAGCATAAACTTTAATAAAAGTCCATAAACAATGTAGAACATTATTAGAGATAATCAAACAAGGGTTAAGTACATCAATCTTGGATTTAGAACAAGTTCAGCTATATTTATACAATGCTTCATTCAACTTCAGTGGCTGAGAAAAAAATCTCATTAGCTCAGGCACAGCACTGCATCAACAAATCTGTATTGGCTGTGGGAATCTGAGCTGGCATTGCTATTCACTGTTTTGCCACAGTACATCAATGTATGAGTTCTGGTTGCTTGCTTCAAGCTGTACTGAAAATACGGACCTCATGAATTCCTGAGAGTCATCATTCACTAGGAGATCAACAGATCACAAAAGGAAAAAATTAGTTCTAAGCATACTACAAAAAATAAACCTCTGCCAATTACCTTTGGACCTGCAGATGCATTTCACCAGGTCTCGTGGACTTGTGCACATTCAAATTCCTTAAGTGGTCTCAAACATGGTCTCGTATTGCTGACAGTTTTTCATTTTCCCAATCCCTGCTTTTGTCTTTTGTGACTCAGGTGGTGTTGCTGAAACACTTCCTGGTGAAGATAAAGACTAGAAGGCCATTAAGTACCTCAGCCTTCTCCATATCCTGCCTAACCAGGTCTCCTGTTTCCTTCTGGAGAGGGTTCATGTTTTCTCTAGCCTTTCTCTTATCACTGATGCTTCTACAGAAGCTTTTCTTGTTACCATTAGTGCCCCTGGCCAGGTTTAATTTTATCAGGGCTTTAGCTTTCTTAACCTGATCTCTAGCTGCTTGGATAATCTCTCTGTATTCCTCCTAGGCTACTTGACCCTGTTTCCACTCTCTCTAGGTGTCCTTTTTTTTGTTTGAAGTTGTTCGGGAATTCCTTGGTTATCCACACAAGCCTCCTAATGTGATCCTTCAATATTAAGAAGCTTTCTTGATCCCCTCTTCTCTCCGAGGCTTTATCAAACTCTATCAAGCAGACCCCTGAAAAACCCAGAGTTTGTTTTGTACAAGTCCAGGGTAGTGAGCTTGCTGTGTTCTCTTCCCACTTTGCTAAGGATCTCAAAGTCAACCATTTCATTGTCACAGCAGCCAAGGCTGCCCTTGAACATTATGGTCCCTACCTCAACAGTTCCTCCTTGTTGGTAAGAAAAAGTTTCAGCACAAAGTCTCCTTATTGTACTTGGAGAGGGACATTGCCACCAACGCATTCCAGAAACTTGCTTATGCCTTTTTGTGTTTTCCCTCTGACACAGGAAAAATTGATGTGGTATTGGGGAGGTTGAAGTCCCCCAGAGGGGCTTGTGAACATGAGGCTGCTCCTATTTGTCTGTAAAGGGCCTCATCAGCTCTGTCTTCTGTTCAGTGGCTACCCCAGACCCCCACTATAATGTCACCTGTCCCTGCTCTCCCTTTAATCCTCACCCATAAACTCTCAGGCTGCTGCTCATCCATCCCTGTGTGCAACTCTGTGTACTCCAGCTGGTTATTGACATGGAGGGCCACACCACCTCTTTTTCTCCTGTCTCCCTGTCCTTCCTAAAGAGCCTGTATCCTTCCATTCCACAGCAGCCATTCCACCCTATCTCCACGACAATAAGACCATAACCCTGCAAGTGAACGTGTTTTTGTAACTCCTCTTGTTTGTTCCCCTTCTATGTGTTAGAGGCATTTCAGTTGGGCCCGGGATGAAGCTGACATCCTGGCTTCATTTCCAATTCTTATTTTCAGGAAGCATTTTTAAGCAGGTATTTATTTCATGAAATTGTACAGAAAAAAACACCTTACCTGTCACAGAACAGACTCTAAGCAAATAAAAAAGCTAAAGAATAAAGTCTTTACATATCTAAGATGACATGACAGAAGAAACAATCTTAAAATAGCAAGAGAGATAAAGGGTAAGAACCCAAATATTCTATATTTGAAATAAAGCATAGGAGGAATTTGGAAGAAATGCATGTACAATTGTCTGTCTAAAAATAATGTAGAGATGAAGGAAAAATTCAAGCACCCAAACCCATTTGAAAATACCAGAGGTCGGTTGTTCTCAGACTTACATTAATGATACTTTTGTGTTTGTATCGCATTTTGCCCTCCTGCTCCTACTTTTTGTGTTCTAATCATATATTTACCTTCAAAATAGATTGATATCTTTTTAAAATTAGCAGTGAAGGATATATTTTCTTCTTTTCCTTCAGAGGTATATCTCTCTAGAGGGATACTGGCCTGAAGCTCAGGAGTAGTGCTACAGGCTTAGACTAATAAATCATTTTTAATCAGATTGTTTGTATCATTGTAGAAGTGTTAATTTCCTTTTAATATCTTTGTGTCCAAAGAACTCACAGTAGTTTCTTTCAGCTTCCACTGTTTCATCTTCTGAATTCAAAAGATAAACACATAAAGAAGAATCCCCCACATATGCAAAATTTTGGGTACTAATGGATTATTATTTGATTGAGCTTTCATTTCTAGATTCAAAGTGAGAGCATCACGTTTTGCAAAACATAGTTTCAAAAGAAAATTTAAAAGTATACCAAAAAATCACTTATTTTGTATAGATACAACGAAAAACGCTGTTGCCTGATATCTTAATTCCTCTTTGTTCATCATTACATTAAAAATACTGAGTTTTACTAATGCTGAAAACATTAGTAGGAATTTTTATCTTCTCAGGTCCTTGTCCTTGTTTCTATTTGTGTGCATGCCTAATCTAAAAATATTTTTTGCAATTTTTTGTCCTCAAAATATGCATATGTTCCCTCCTACAATAAAATAAATGAACTAGACAACAAAAGGGTGTATGAAATCCCTGAAGAAGGTATATTCTAAAATAAATCAGAACATTTTAAGAATAAAGTAATGAATCCATTTCATTATTTCTTGCAATGAGAACAGCAATCTGAACATTAGGAAGTTCAGAATGTAATGCATCATGAACTTCCATATAGAGAGCAGAAAAGCAATTCTAATAAATAGGCAGATCATATAAAAATGATTTGTATCAATATCTATCAGTCTGAACTCTGACAGTAGTGCACCCACTGTTTCCCCCAAAGTAGGCAATAATGAAAAAGTGTCTCTTCCATTTATGCATTAATTTCAGGACTGATTGCACCTAACCACATTGAATCTGTCCACATCCTTTTCAAGCATGGCAACTAATGATCACCATTCCTGTCATGTAGATCAGTGCTTCAACATCCGGTTGGAAATTGTCAACTCTGCATACTATAAATCTATGTTCTGTCAATATTACAAATGGATAAGCAGACAGGTGCCATTTCAGAACTCCTCTCATACTCTTTTAAGCTATGCTGAGCCATTTTGTCAAATAAAGCTCAAAGATGTATTTCCCTGGGCTCAAAAAAATGTTTCTCTTCATTTGCTTTTTAATACACAATATTCCATATGTCCATTTCCAGTTTTTTACTCTGATTCAATTTTTACTTTTCAGCACGGTACAACTTTAAGGTATAATGTCCCAAAATAAAGCACTGAGAAAATATCGTAACAATTTTCTATGCTAGCTTTTCAGTTAGGCAATAACTCATACCCAGAGGACATCTAATAGATCTTATGCAGATCAAATTTAATCATTTTACAGGCTGGAGAATTGAGAACAGTTCTACTGAGGACTTGTGGGTCTTGATGCACGAAAGGGTGAACCTGAGCTAGCAATGTGCATTTGCAGTTCAGAAAATCAAACAAGTCCTGGGCTGACCAGGAGGAGAGGTGGCCAGTAAATCTATGGAGGTGATTCTTCCCCTTCATTCTTGTGAGAATGTGGAATACAGAATCCAGCTCTGATATACTCAGCACAGGAATGACATGTACCTGTTGGAGTGAATCCAGAGAGCCATGAGGATGATTGGAGGGGTGAAATATCTCTTCTATGAGAAAAGTCTGAGAGAGTTCGATTGTTTAACCTGCAGAAGAGAAGGCTCTGGGGAAATTCTATTGTAGTCTTTGAGTAATTAAAGAACTTTATGAGACAGATGTGGACAAAGGTTTTCTCAGGGTCTGTTGCAATAGGAGAAGAGGTAATGGTTTTAAACACATAGAAGGTCAACTTAGATTTGATATAAGGAAGGAGTATTTTACAATGAGGGTGGTGCAACCCTGGAGCAGGTTGCCCAGAAAGGAAGTGTATTTCCCATCCCTGAAAACATTACTGGTCCGACTGGACTGGAGTCTTAGCAACCTCTGGTAGTTCAAGATGCCCCTGCTCATTGCAATGGAAGTATGAACTGGATGACCTGTAAAAAGATGTCTTCAAACTCAAACTGTTCCATGATTCGATGGTTCTATGATTTTCATATTTATGTCTCTTGCCGTCTTCTTTAATGACTTCCTAATGCCAAAAAAAAAAAATAAAGAAATTAGAGTGAGGGGGGAAAAAAAGAAAGAAGTATACATCAGGAATAAATCGTTGTGAGAGAAAAATTATATTTACAACATAAGCTTCACTTTAATTATTATGCAGTACTTAAAAGCTACAATGAAATAAAATAAAATATGATCAATAAATTGCATAGTGTTAATCATGTCAAATAAGGGACATTGCAGACAATCTAGAAAAGGTCAGTGATGATTTACCTACTACTGTAAAAATCTACTTGACAACAGAATGCTAGCTTTTCTGAAGGAATAGACATTTTAAAAGTTAGAGAAGAAGAAAGAAGGCTGTCAAATTAGGAAAAAAGACTACTTACAAACTAGGAATGACAAAGAGATAATCATGCTGACATCAAAACATGTGCATAAAATAACATCTACTGTTAAAAAGTGTGAAGAGTTTTGTTTGTAATGAATATTTTGACAGATATGTCATACAGGTTTCACCTCCCCTCCAAATTTACATTCTATTAACACAAAAGAACAAATCAAAGAAAAACATTTTTGGTAGTATAGTAAATGCACATATATATGCATATATATTTTAAGATATATATGTGCTCTGATGGTCAAGGAGTATGGGGTCTGACTTTTCAAGTACTTGCTGATTTGTTTGCTTTGTTAATCTACTTATTTTTTAAAGTTAAACCCTACAGGAAACTTCCATTGGATTCTTATTTCCAAAAGATTTGAGGTATTCTCTAGCTACTTAAAAGATGTTGATCTAAGGCTCATAACAACAGTGTGAACAAGTGCCCTTTTCAGATTACAGACTTTTTTATGCAGAGGAGAGATCTATAAATATTTTTAATTTTTTTTCCAGATGGAAAAAATGCGTTTTCATTTCTATGCATATTAATTTATTATGTGACTTGTTTCATACCATACTATTGAAAACCCATTTCAAAAACTGCAGAATAAACTCAACACCAATCCATTTATCCATATCTATGTGTGTTTGTGTTTGTGTACTCACACTTAGGCAGTCTCCTTGTCTGACCTTTTAGTCTGTGGTGGGTTAATCCCTGCCAGACACTATGCCTGGCTCTGGCTCCTCCCCATCTTCCACAGGTTGGGATCAAAACAGAAGGAAGGCAAGAAGGCTTGTGGATCAAGATAATGACAGCTCAATAAATTAAGCAAAAACCACATAAATAATCAAAGCAGAAAAAAATAATTCTGTTAGTTCTTCCCATTAGTAGGCAGATGTCCATCTACTTCCTGGGCAGTAGGGCCCTTAGCATGTACAACAGCTGTTTGGAAAGACAAAGACCACAATCACAAACTTCCTTCTTCCTACTCTTTCCCTGAGCTTCTTACTGCTGAGCATGACAGGTGACAGTATGGAATATCCATCTGGTCAGTTTGGTTAAGTTCTATGTTCACTCACAAATTCTTGTCCACCCCAAGCCTACTTATTCTAACAGAATATGAGTTGGAGAAAGAAAGCCTTGGTGCTGTGTATTGCTGAGCAATAGAGAAATGATTGCTGTGTTATCAACACTCTTTTAGCCTCATGCAAATCACAGCATTGTATGGATTGCTGTGAAGAAAGTTAATTTCATTCCACCCAGACTCAGTTCAAAATCTCATTTCCTATTTGCAGATGTAAGGAAAGAGGTAAATTTTATACTTCCTCCGTCTTTCTACTTTTTAGCCATATTTCAGAAAGAGAAAATTATGAGACTATAACAAGAATGAACCTAAAGATAGTAGTGCACCAAGAAAAATTTGACAGCTCTAATCAGTTTGTTTTTTTAAGTAAACAAGTTATGGAAACCAGAAAAGAGCCAGATATCACAGAAGGAGCAAAGCATGAATTCTATTTGGTGAGGGCATTGGGACAACCTAATCAGGTCTTACTGTAAATTTATACTATTAATATAAATAGTTTAGATATGGAGAACACATCAGTCTTTAACAATATAATGGTCTTTCTGGGCATGTTGAAAAACAGATGGATATTGCACATTAACATAAAAGGATGCACAGATGAGTTTTCAGTACAGCTTCACAATGAATTTTGAGGCTTTTTTTGTTCTACGCCATCTGAAATGGTGAGTTATGTAGTTGGTAAAAAAATATTTCCGTATCACTTAGATTTAATGTACTTGTCTGTGACTCTGGAAAGACTTCAGAACAGCTGGAGCAATTGACATTGTGACAACTACCTAAGAATTATCACTATATAGTAGAGCATAAAACTTTAAAACCACTTCTAGAATCAGAAGGATTTACACCTGCAAAACCTCGAACTTGCAACAACAGAATAGATAGCCTTGTACACTTTAATGTCAAAGACAGGACAAGAATTAAACTTTCCAAACAAATCAAGTACAAGTGCCTATCAAGTACATCCTTCTACTATACAAAACAGAATGGCAATTCTGTACTTTACTGCCAAGCCCCAAAGCTTAGTGGAGACTTAGTACCTTGAAATCAACAACTAAAACAACATCAAAAGAGTTTTGAGCACACAGAGAAATGATTAAAAGAGTCTTCATTATAGCATGAGTTTGTATTTCCCTCTCTGACAAAATGGAATCCCTTCCAAATTCCAGCTGTAGGTCTATAGAGCACCTGAGTTTCTATGACTGTTTTAAGGGAAAAAAAAATGAATTAGTCAAACCAAGTGAGAAAGTCTTTTTTTTTTTTTTACAAGCCAGTTATTCAAAATCTAAATCAAGGGGATTTTATCTCAGTTTAGACTACTTGTAACAATAAATATATTTCAAGACAATAAATAAAACATCCAGACTGAACACAAACCCTTGATAAACAAAAGAATAACCAATATAAGAATATCAGAATGTCATTGGAAAGATATGTGATGCTTAAGCACATTTGCAGAATGTTTCTATAATTAGGTTTAGCAATTTAAAACATATTTTCTTTAATAATGAACACTTAATCACAGAAAAAAAGTAATAAATTTTGAAAAAAGAAGATAGGATTTTGTAAATAGGGGTAAAGTAAATTATTCTACTCGTGCTTCTTCGTTTCTTCTAACACTCAAATATCAAAACCTGAAACAGAGCAAATAGCTCATCTCTTTCCCTTGAAAGTAATTAAAGATAAAATAAAATATGCTCTACAGCTGTCACACAAATGAAAGAATGGAAACACAATTTCCAATAACAGAAAGAAGAAATAAGTTTTTCTATTATTAGAATTATGTCAAACATACATAATACTTTCTTCTAATATGGAAAAGTCAACATCAGTAGCAAATTTATTTTCACTCCCTTTAAGTACAGAGCCTAAAAACTACATAGAGACTTAGTTATAGTGAGACTTGGAAACCCTTTGGATTTTTCTTTTTTTTTTTTTTTTTTTTTTTTGATGTCCTATAGTCTCCAGTGCCCTTATTTCTGTCATGGGAATGAAGTATACATTCAGTTGATTCATTGTCACAGAATTCAGTGTCTGAGCCTTCTAGTGTTGAGAAGAGGAGATAAAATTTATATGTGCACAGCAAGAAGTGGAGCTTGAGTAGAAGAAAAAAAAGGTTGTGTTATTGTGCAGAAATTCTGGCATCTTTGGTTACAGCAGACAACAAGAGATCTCTTCCTTTACTTACAAAGATGTTGCAGGTGGTGAAACTATTTTCATTGCACAGATGTGAGCCATCAGCCTAAAACCCAAACTTCTTGAAGCAGAACCAGAGAATTCATAACATTAATTTTTAGGCTCATCAACATTCAGATAAAAGAATGTCTAATGTAGCTCTGAGGGATAGTTTGCTGAGCTTTAAATCCAACTGTTTGGGTTCCAGTCACAGGTTAGCAGTTGAAACACAAAATAAAATTCAAGAACTTTCTCCACACTTTTTTTTTTTTCAGAGGGTATGAGTTATGATTTACAGCTACTACTGAACTGAAAAAAAATCTGTATAGGCTGCAGTTAGAAATGGAATAATTAATTCCGTAAAAACATAACTCAAATCTTTCTGTACTATACTTTAACACTGCCATATCTTCAAATAAGTTATTAAATACACTGTGCAGGGCAAATCCGTGGTAGACATGCAGAAGTAAGGAAGACCAGGAAAAATCCAGTGAAAGATTTGGAGAGAAAGACTGCATGAAGGGAAGTGTAACCCAGAAAACAGAACAGAAAAATTGATTAAAAAGTGTTGAAGAAAGGACAAATGTTTGCTGCAAATCTGTAGCTAAACTATTAGTGTAGTGTAGAATATGATATTATAATATAGATATATTGATGGACCTGTTAAGAAACACGTAATGGCTTTTGTCTCTACTGATTCAGGAGCACTAACAAAGACTTTCCTTTGACTGATTTTTCCAGAAAACTACAGTTTGAGTAACAGAAAATATCTTGTGACCTTCAGACCTACCATAAAATTTTGAATTTTTTTCAAATCATGATTTGTGCCTGCTAAATTTGGTAGGCAAAAATTGTGAATGGCTCAGTAAAAAATAAAAAGCTTCATTTTTATCCCTGCTTTCATACTGTCATTTGGTATAGATGACTACAAGGGTACTTAAGATATACATAGCATATTCAGAATGGGGACTATAGCCCAAACTTCTTTGCAGCACTCCATGATACTCTGTCCTTGTAGCACACATGCCTCAGAGAATTTTCACCCTGACACTCTAACCAGAAAGATGTGAAACAGTTGGAACTGGGAAAGTTGGAAACACTGGAAATCTGAAACTAAATAATCACATAATAGAAAATGTCACAAGTTGTCTTAAAAGGGGAAAATGAGAAAGGGTCATGGATAATGGAGAAGAAAACAAAAATTATTTCAAAGAAAAGTCCGTAGAATTGCTGGGCATTCAAGGAGAATGGAATCAAAAACATTTGAACCTTTTCTTTTACTAAACAGATAATCTTCTACTCCTCTCTCTCTCTTTCTCTCTCTCTCTTTATATATAAAGGGTCATAGCAATGACACATATATTTAATGGTTTTTCCTAATGCAATTTATATTAAATATGGAGTCAGCAGTGGTATTGAAAATATTTTTATTAGTGACTATGTGCAACACTTTACATTAAATGATTACACAGTGCTATAGGATGAAAAAAAGCATTACCTTGTCAACATGTAGAACATATAGCACAGGAAGAACATTGACCTGTTGGAGCCAGTCCAGAGGAGGACCACCAGGATGACTAGATGGATGGAAGCCCCTCTCCTATGAGGAAAGCCTGAGAGTCTTGGGTTTGTTCAGTCTGGAAAAGAAAAGGCTCCAGAGTGACCTAATTCTGTCCTTCCAGTACCTAATGGGGGCCTGCAAGAAAAATGGAGAAGGACATTTTGCAAGGGCATGTAGTGACAGGATATGGGGGGAAAGCTTCAAACTGAAATACGGTAGTTTTAGATTATGCAATAAGGGAAAAATCCTTACTGTGTGAAGCACTGGAACAGTTAACCAGAGAAGTTGTGGTTGCCCCATCCCTAAAAGAGTTCAAGGTCAGGCTGGGTGGGGCTTGGAGCAACCTGTCTAGTGGAAGGTGTCCCTGTCGACGACAGAGGGTTGGAAGTAAGTGATCTTTAAGGTGTCTTCCAACCCAAACCATTCTGTGATTCTATGACTTTATAAACATGCAGTTACCTTCCCAAAAAACTTTAAAATCCTGAATAATCTTTTCCAAAGGAATTCAAGATTCTTCATGCTGTATTTTGTGTATATATGCATATATAAAAAATGGCTCCTTGCAGCCTTTTTAATAATTATTAATAAAATTCAGTCCTTAAACTATGTTTCTTTGAAGAAAAGAATGAAGCTGCATGCAGCAAATCTCAGTGCATCTTAACTGATCTTTTTGGCAGGAGGTCCATTTCCTCATTATTTGATGACTAAATAGATTATTCACATTAAAATAGACACAAGGTCATACTCTGTAATTTCAAAAATACACACAAGGTCATAGTCTGTAATTTCTGACCTGTAAAACATCATAATTTTACTGTTTCTTATGGATATCTTGAGGTGCTTGAATATCACTATATGACATTTCCTTCTCTCCTGCTAATTGAATATTTTAGTAATTTCAACACACCTTGGATGTCAAATGTGAATACTAATGCACATTTTCTTCTGCAGGAAAGGTACATAAACATTATATATATACATATGTATGATTACTTCAATCTTTCTTTTTAAAGGTCTTTTCCTAAATCTAGCTGAATGCAAGAACTAGACTAGTTTGGGGGTGTTTCTGCATCAGCACACATACCATGAAATCATAATGTTTTCTCAAGAAACATTTTCTCATCCTCTACTCTCCTCTATTTGCAAGCATGACCTAATATTCCCCAAAAATATGAAGACTGTCAAATTCACTGGATATTTTATTGGCAAATATATTCAAAGAAAGGAAATTAAAAAGCAGACATATGGATAAAATATATTTGAAAATTTAGGGCTTTTTCCCTTCTATAAAATCTTATCTGGCTGCCATTTATAAGTAAATTTAATATGGATGGTGAAAAATGAAATAGACATTGTATACTCCAAATTTTGTATTTTCACAATAGTTGTGGAATGTTCCAGCAGCTGTAACCTTACTGGAGTGTGATCTTTTATAAATACATAAGTGTAACCGAAATTGTGTGCACACCTTGACAGCATAGGAAGAGGTAAGAGGTACTAGCCTACATGGTTTCCCTCTCAAGTTCTAAGATGTAGGGTGTTATTTATTTCAAAGTAGTTTCTCTATCATTAATTCAACTTCTCATATATGAAAAGGCTATAATTCCTCTCATATTTTCTCCAAATTAACATTATTTCATGGTGTAGTTACCTTTTGTATTTTTGTTGTAAAGTCTATTTAGCAAGACTGATATTTTTTAATTATATTTGGCCTAGAAGATAAAAGTCATGAAGTGATATAACATAAAACACATCAACTATTCTATATCCAAATTTACTTAAGCATAAATTGTTGTAGAGTAGATACAGTACATAGAATGTCAGGTGTCTGTAAGTATATAATGGCTATAATTCCAGAAATTTCCATTTTGAAGCAAGGCCTTTGCATGTAGCTGTCTAGAGATTTCCTAAAATCAACCCAGAAAAGAGGACAATTATTCACGAATTAAGGGGAAAAGATATTAAATGGAAATATATTTCTAAAGTATTTTAGAGATAGAAGTTAAAATTTATGTAAGCAGAAATGGTGGAGCAGCAGCATGCACCCACATATACTCAAACCCCTCATTGAGGTTGCTACTAAGCAGTATACATCATGTGGGTTTCCTAAATGACTCCTGAGATTTTACCAAATCAGAAGTAAATTATTCATTGGCATGCATTTTGGAGATTGGTCTCACGTGACTTACAAGCAATAATTCTGATTAAAGAATAATAAGGAGAAATGAAAGGATGAGTCTTCACAGACATGACTCTCAGACTCTTTTTTTGGGTACTCACTCAGAAGCGTCTTTATAAACCTAAATTGCCCAACAATACTAAGCATGCAATGAAACAAAACTGGATCATATATCCTTAATTCCACTTTGTACAGGTAGTGATACCGCCTCGACTAGAATTCATTTTAGCCTACAGCCAGCTTACTGGTGTAACTAAGGTATATTATCATTTCAAAGGATAAAAGCTGTAGTTCAAAGAAATAGAGTTGTTAGAAGATGTTTAAAACTTATGGTCTTACAGCAGCAAAAAGGTTACAATATAATAGCTATTGTTAGAGCAACAGTAACACTAAATACCAACAAGGAAGCCATTGAAACTTTTTATTAGATATTGCTTATTCTGTATTAAAACAATATGTAATTCAATGTCTGGGTTTTTCACGTTTTATTTCCCTTTTCTTATTTTCAGTTTGGTTTTTCCTGTACTGGTTGCTAGAAACACTCTACTATATGCAAAAATGAAGAAATCATGAAGTCTGAATGAAGAGGAGTTAAACTTTGGTACAGCAAAGAAAATGTTTATACAATGCTTACTTACCCGTCAGCTGAAGTTTGACTAAATCCAGCAGAAGCCCAGGCAAATATGTTCCTAAAACTTTAATATATGCCACAAGGAAATTGAGTATGCCATTCTCCCCATCTTCTAGACACCTGCCTCTACTTATTTTGTAATAAAATACGAAATTGCTTACTTATGAATCCATAACAATGGGAGAAATGAAAAGGAATTCCACTAGAAAAGTAAAGATCTTTTCACATTTAACAGCAGCTTTTTGTTCAAGGGAAACAAAATCAAAAGAATAATTTGATACATATTGCTTATTTTAGATAGATGTAGTCCATACAGTTTAATAACAGAAGTTACTTCTAAGATTTCTTTGAGTAACTTATAGACAGAAGTTTACTAATAACACTGTTGACAAAAAATTACTTATAAATCCAGATGGAATACTAACACTATGAAATGTTGTTCTCATAATCACTATACCAGTTAATCATTGTTGCCAGGAACAAACAAACAAATAAACAAATGAGCTATTTGAGTAATTTGATCTGCTTAGAAACATTTTATATTTTAATGCTACTGACTTAGAAATATTTATTGGAACAGTGTTCTCAAAAACATGACAAGCAAAATCTGGTGTAAGGTAAGTTAAGCTATTTTAAGTTACCAAACTTCTGAACATTTAAAATTAACTTTGTGAAGACTTTTAAAACAAGGAATTTAGAACTAGACTTGGAAGAAAAAAGTTGAGCTCTCCTCAGAAACTTCAGAGAAAATTAGTGTATTTGAGGTGCTAAACTATGCTTACCAAGGTATTCCTTACCTTGAAACATTTTAAGAAACACCCCCCGTAGATAAACTAAACCAATTATGAAAATAATTTTAAAATTATTATTGATTCTATTTTGATTGAATCTATCAATTTAAAACACATGAGTAGAAATTAATTACAAAACTAGAAGTTAGTAATTCTTCTGGCAAGAGGAATCTTGAACAAGTCATATCCTAAAGCTGTTATAAATTTCATGTGACATCTTGCATGTAGACATAACCATGGACATTGATTTGCATGTATACACTCACATGTCACTGTGCATATGTGCACAAACGGTATCTTAAGAGAAAAAACCCACAAAAAATTAGTGAGTGGGATGTAATTTATCAAAGGAAATTGAACATAAAAATAATATCCTTTCTGTTATTTGTTCAATGGCATTATATACATCTGCATCTCTCCCCTCTCTAAAAAAGAAGGCATTTAAGAAATCAAAAGTAACAATTAAATTCACAGCACTTAGTTTAGGATAAAAACTATTGCGGTCACAGAAGTACATATAGAATGTTGTATTCCTATGTAGAATTCCTAAGAATTTTTTAAGAGCCATTAGAAAAAAAAAATCTAGACCATTTTTAGGCTGTATGGTCTTAGAAACTGTGAAAGGTTTTTTAAAAAGTAGAAACTAATACTATAATGCTCTACTAATTCTCTGATAATACTTTGGTCTAACTGTGAGATTCAAATAATTCTGCCCTGGCATTTACTAATTTATTCCACCCAAACTATTGAAGGACTGATATCATAAATCCATACTAATTTGCATTGACTGTAGATATAAAGAACACATGCAGATTAATATAATTAGATTAATATAAATACTAAAAGTTACCATGTCTGTACTGTAAACACAGTTTGTCCTACTATGTGTTATATTGGCTTTCAGAGATTTAGAGTACCGTTGATTAAGATGAAAAGATAATATACTTTAGTTCTATGTTAAATTTCATATGACATTTTGAGTAAGAGGTTAAAATGATAGAGAATCAACACATTGCATATTTTCAAAAGCTGGATTTATTGAGAGAACCCATGAAGGATTTTCACGAATTCTGTTTCAGTGGCTTTTTAAAGTCAAGAATGTATTAAAAAAATGTATGCTGTATTTTAATATGCTCCATTTCAGTCACATTTACTTAGACATGACGTACCACTTAATTCACTGAAGTCCTATGGCCTGTATTGTGTCACATATGAGACTCGATTACACTGTTTCTTCTGGCTTTATGACATATGAATCCATTAATATCCACAGAATTAAGCAGTTTTATGTCTGGTAGTTAAAGACGCGTGACTGCATTAAAGGAAGCTAAAAAGTTACCATATTTCAATGTAAAATTCTTTCTAATGAACTCTTTACATAAGTAAAGATAATAAATAGAGTCTTTAGAAAGATGAAACCTTCAGTGTACCTTCCCAAGCTACTTAGCTGGAGAACTGAATGATTGGGAAGCTTAATGGCACCAGTTGCTCCCAGTGGCAATCTGCCTCTATTGGGGAAGAATCAGCATGCATAAAAAAATTACCGTAATGATGCATTGATAATCCAAATGTTAGCATGATTAACTATTTCCTTGCTTGATTTAATTTTCATTGCATATTTATCTCTACATTAAATCTTTCTTTTCTCTCAAATCTCCTTATTATTAAATACTTATTCAAGTAAACAACTACAAATTTACTGCATTTTAAATTTTTTTAATATCCTGATGGGCTATATGTCAGAAACACTGGAAATGCAAAATATCATATAAATAAGTGAAAAATTTACCTCAAATTTTGTGTAGTTATTCGTCAACTACAATTTCCATTGAAATTGTATGTAGTGAAACCTTCATAACGAAAATATTTTACCCAACCTGTACCTTTAATTTTTGCTTCTGAAAGTTTAAGTATTTTCAATGGAAATATTTTGCAACCATCTGGTTCACAGGTGGCAACAAATTTCTATTAAATAAGCATTATTATATGTTTTCTGTTCGAGGTTCAGTCAAACTCCAGAATTAATACACTTCTTTAGTGAAATAAAACAGCAAATAATCAATCTATATTGATATGGTATGGCAACAGTCGGGTGGAAAAGAATAATAGTCATTCTGCTATTTCTTCTATTTGCCCATTTTCTCATTTCCCACTTTCTCCAATTTTTTTTTCCCATTAAAAAAAACCACTGCCAACAACCAACCAAACAAGTCCAAATACAAGAGAAAAAATTACCCTAAATATGAACAATAAAAGACATAGACACAGGAAAGGTCATCAATTATTTTATTTTTTTTTCTTCTATGTCATAAGTCACTTCCTTTTATTTCAGAGCAATGACCTGTATTAATGCCAGTGAAACATTTAGTAATAACAAACAAATAAATAAATAATCTTAGTATTTAATGAATTATTGGGAAAAAGTAACTCACCAGGTCATTAATTTCTACATCTGTATTTAGTTGATTATGTGTGACTGCATACATATTCTTCCATTGCATTGGGTAGAGGCCTGGTTGAATGTTTATCTGGAGAATTTTTTAGATTGGTCAGAAAACACAATTTATCACTTGATTGGCTCAGTGTTTGCTCAGGTCTTGATTCTACTCTGTGAATTGATTAAGTCTACAACAACCGTAATGGGAACTTAGGGATCTCCCTCCTGTATTTCCACCTGAAGAGGAGATCCAAAGTTAGGCAAGATGAGTCCCACCCAAAAGAGTTTAAAAGGAAGTAATGTTATTTTATGTCAGCTAAATATTTTCGGTAATAACTCTCATGTATTGAAAGTGAATATTACAAGTAATATTATTTAAATAATATTTCCTTTTCTAGTGGAAAAATAACCTAGGAACATTCATTTACATTACTTCAAATATTAAGCTTCAATTTCACATACAGTACCAAGGCTGTTACCTGAGTACTATAGTATTTTATCAGTTTTTTCACTGTGCCCTAGTCCAGCTGGAGAATTCTCACCTGAATGCTCTTCTGAAAGCTTCTCCTGCACATGGCAGGGTTTTTCTTGTGTCCAGCCAATCTCTTCTTCCAGTTTTTCTATGATTTGTGTGCTTTTTAAGCTTAAAACCAGTTTAGATTACATGGTATAATTTAGATGGAAAAGCTTTCATTCCTGAAAAATATTTCTTTTTCTAGAAGTATGACATTTGAACCAAAATTTTATTCTATTGTTCCACTTATCTCAATGCTTTATTTCCTGTGTATTAATTACAGGGATTAAAAGTATAAGCACTCAAATTACACCGTTTTTTACACACCTGTGTTGAGTCTCATGTAAAAATAAATAGACAAACAAAAAGATATATCTCTATATAAATACATATGCAAGAGAAGAGGAGGCGGAGAAAACTAGTTTTCTTGAGTTTACACAGCTTTATCAATAGAAAATGAATTTAATCCAAACCTCCAGAGTGGACAATAAAATTACAGTAGAGCAAAACAGAATGCTAATATTGTCAGATTGTGTGCAATTTTTCCCCTTTAATAAACACCAAGTGGCCTATTCCCTTTCTCACGAAAAGAAAAATGAAAAAAAAAAGGCATTTTTTCTTCCCATGGACTCTCTGTTCATACAGAGAGTTTCTGTAAAAAGGTGGCTCCTGTGAGTTCCCATGCTCATTTACTGTCATAAACTGGTGTTTTTCATGTTCCTTTATTCAAATGGTACTGTTCTTTTTATCTTTCCTAGCACCTAAGACAAGACACTTCACTATCTTGTGCTCCAAAGTCGTAATCTATAAAAGTCTGTTTTCTTCCCGTACATTTTTCCCATACTGTTTTATTCCAATACATACAGAAATACACACCCATCTATATAAAATCTTAGTATTCTTTGAAAAATAGAATTAAATTACACATCGTTAGCAAAATATAACAACTCTGAATGTAAACTGCTAGATAAGAGTTAGATGTTATCATCAGAGCAATTGTTCATGCATTCTTTAAAATTCTTAATTTTTTTCATCCAGGAGGAATATCATTAGGTACTAAATAATGCAACAACTTTTCTCACTCCAAACTGAAGGCTTCCTCCACCCCTGGTGGATCAAGACTGCAACATCACTTTGAGCAAGAGACCTCAAAATTTCAACAATCAGGTCTCATTTCTGGATCCACAAGTGGTGATTTTATACCTTTCTACTCTTACATTTTCTTTCAATTTTTTTCCTTTCCTCTTATACATTTTCTCAAGTCAATTTTAGGCTTTTTATTAATGTTTTTCTAACCAAAATGGCTACATTTAAAATTTGACAATTCCTTATTTTACCTTAAATGTTCTAAAGTTTGCAAGATATTGAACCTCCTGAGAATTCTGTTGTTTTTCCTGTGCACCACTCAGTAAATCAAACAACCTTCCCCTTAACCCACTAAGTGGACCAGGCCACAACAGCTCAAAACAAACAAACAAATAAACAAACAAACAAACAAAACCCACCCCACCAAACCAAAACAAAATCAACCAGCCACTCAGACAAATTCCATTCATTTGTGATAGGAATCGAGTGGAATACAGGAGTCAATACTACAGTCTACAAGAGAACACTCAAGTCTGGTGAAAAATCTATAATGAAAAGGATGGACTCAATATTGTCATGCCTGCTGCTAAGTTTCTACTTCAAAACATTCAAGTGGTTTTTTGCAGGCCTAAGGTTCTTTTAGCCTTAAGAAGGGCTCTCATGTAATCTTAAAGGTTACCAGACTTAGAAAGAGAATGTATATTGCCTTTATGAAATTCTGACAACTGAAATATCTATCTGAAAGGGAAGTCCAAATGAATGTAAATCAATAAACATAAAATCAAAGGTTAAATCAAACAGAACCATGACACTCTCAACGCTCTTCTTGGTTGTAGAAGAAGGTACTGGCTGTTGTAGATTATAATGAAGACAGCAGTAGATGACAAATTAATTTCCATTCCTTATAAATGTCTGACTACAATTTTGAAAAAATTCAAGAAAAAGAACAAGATTCTTTCCTAGCTTAAAAAATTATTTTGATTTTTTGCATAATATGGGTGATGCTTATCCTTAAAGGGCTAATATAAAATTCTGAAAATGATAAGCAAGGCAGTATTCCGTTTACATGAAGGTTAAATTTCTTTCATTAAAGTTTGTTACTTTCAGTTTTATTTGATGTCTATGAGCAAAAAGTCCTTTGCACACTCATCAGTTTCAGCAAGATGATGTCATTAAAAACACCCAGTTGTTGTAGCCTCATTGATTGCCAGTTTGCCATTACAGTTGTGCATCATTCTTCCACCTGCAACAAAATTTTCCATTAGACATACTTCTGAGTTTCCCAGAGCTTTGCCCAGCTTCATTTGCTTGGATTGTGTTGGTTTTGCTGAGTTTTTGCTCAAGACCAAATTACCTTGAAAAGTGTAAGTGAAAATTATATGGATATTTCTAAGGAAGCTATTAACAAATAAATATGTGAGAGAATGTGCATGCAGGGAGAGTAAACTATCATCTATCTAATTTCTACATGCATTCTGTTGAAAAGTTTTTGTGTCCTAGAGAAGGTCAGTGCTGTGCTATGCCCCTTACTTATCCTTGGGGTTTTTGCTACCTTGTTACTTCGCTGCTAGAGAAACTGCTTGCCAAATCTCTGGTCTCAAGTCAGGCAATACAGAACAGCAAGCAAGGAACCCCTTCACTGGTGTTACTTCTGAAAAATACCTATATAAAAAAGGTGAATCCAGTTTTACATTTAAGATGGATACCATTTGAAATCTCTTTTACTTGGAAGCAGGCTCTGATGCTGATTTTACTTGAAAACATTACTATGGCAAATTCAAATATTCGGCATTCCCAATACATCAGAATTAATGTTGCCAAGTATAATTTCAACCTATGCAAGCATATTTGCATGTTTTTAGATTTATCACTTGGTAATATTCCTTCATTTAAGAATCTAGCTTGTATGATATCTTTTATCATTTAGCAGACAAATACTTAAGCATTTTGATTTCTTACAATTTATCTTTTAGTATATAAAGTACAATATTCAAGTGCTGATATGAATGAAAAATATCTTTCACGCTATCCGAGTTTCCAAAACCTACAAATTAATACTTATGTAATTCTTTTTAAAAATCATGGACACTGCACAAAACAGTTAAATCCAAAGCAAGATCCTGGAACAAACTTCTAGTCAGTTCAATGGCAAAGTCTGAATTTGAAACCTACAGATAATGCCTGTATACACCAGCTTACATGACTTAAAGTGAGAAACACAGCTCACATTGTGACACAACAAAGAAGACCATATAAATAAAGCCGTTGATTTTCAACACAATGGTGCCTGAGTGTTTCATAAATATCAGCATCCATGATATGAGAATACATCTCTATCATCATTTTCTACATAGGCAGCTGAAGTAAACAGAATTGGGAACATAGAGTAAAAGAAGATAAGGAGGGTCACATTAGGCAAAAATAAATGTGAAATGCTTTCTATCAGAGCTCTCATTTGGGATATAGGAGAACAGAGATTAATTTCTCTTTTATTTTGAACTAACAGTTTGAACTAACATTATTACACGTTGATCTAAGAGGAATTGCTCTCTAGTCTGTCTTGTAGAGCTTTCCCCTTAACACAGACAAGTTTAGCAGTTCTTGAAAAACTGAGGGATGGAAAAACTTGTATGTGCTCAGGAGCTATTGTCCTACACTGCAACGAGAATGACCTTGGCACAAACTCCCAGTCAGACAGGACACAACTGAATATTGTTTTCTCATGTATTTTGTAAATCTTTGTGAGGACCTTTAACTGTTCAAAGCAAATTAACATCGGCTACAGTTCTTCTTGGTAAAGTTCAGTCTGCCACAGATCAGACAGCAGCATCTCACACTGGATATTCAGAAAAATTTAGAGGTATTTTCTTCATTATGTCTGAAGTAAAGGATGGGAAAGTGTCTAATTCTCCAGTTGTCTTCATCACACAACAAAATTTCCTAGAGTTTTCTTCTTATTCATAAACTATAAAACTTACTATTAAAAAAACCACAAAAACCCAACAAAACAAAACAGGAGCAAAGATTCAACTTACTTCAGTGTATGACCTTGATCACTGCTTTTCCTGTGGTTCTAAGCAAGCGTCATGGTAAATGACAGAATTTTGGCATAAAAATCAGACATTTTTAGAATTTGAAAAAAAAAAAAAAGCTGCTCATCTGAAGTTATAAATGTCGAGGTTTTTTTAATTTATTAATTATGAAGAATGGAAAGAATTAACTTTGAAAGAAAACTGTGTTCCCCTACAAAACCATAGGGTTCTGAAAATTTTTGGCCCAACTAAAACACAAAGCAAAATAAAATGTTTAAACCACATGCACAGAATCACAGGTTTAAAAACTTTGCAGTATTTTTAAGTCATAAGTCATAACCTATTTTTATTTTCTTAATATGCTGCGTCTTTTAAATATATGCTTCATTTCTTAGTCATCTGGCCCTGTCCCATGTTGGAATTGCTCCCTGCTGTTAATTAGAGGTGACCATGATTTGATTAATCTCAAACATGTGTTATATATGCACACTATGGAAAACTGTATTCTATATTTTCTACTTTAAACATTTTTGAATGTAATGGAAAGAAGCCAAACATTTTTTAAGGACCTAATCTTATCTTAATGAACAATATGGATACTATCAAATAAGACATTCTAATCCATTTAAAGTGTTAAAAGTTCACAGAAATATGCACTAATCATGTACAGTATTTATCAATGTAATACAAACAAGGTTTCAAATGCATACCACCTGAGCATCATTGCTATCTGTGAATCAGAAGTTCTCTCAATTTAGACAAAGGTTTGTTACAGTTTGAAAATGTGCTTTACCTGACCCCACATTGTTGGGATGTTACCTATGCAGACATTTTTTTAAGACATTAGCCATATTTTTTTATACCTAAGAGCCAGCAGTCAAGGATGGCTATAACATTTCCTTATGATTTTATATAGCTCTTGGTCTTGAAAAGTCTTTAATGACTAGAATACAAACGTAAGAGTATTTTTTAGGACAGGATAATTCATATATTTGAATTACATTTTAGGGTTAGTAATTATACCGTCATATAAGAAAAATTCACTATATAAGTAAGGCTAAGCATATGATTAAATATTGTATTGGTTTATAAACATCTATAAAGACCACAACTAAACAGGAAGTTTTGAATATTTTATGTCACATTAATATAAGCGCCTATGTATTTTTGTGCAAGTAAAAGTCCTGCAAGTATTAACAGAAGTTCACAATTTCCTCCAGCTATTCGAAAGAGATTATTTCTAAAAAGTTAAGTATAACAATTTTAATTTTTAAAAATGACAACTATTTAATTTGCTGGCTCTAATTTTTTTGATGTACAACTCTGATTTTATTAATATACAACCTCCAGTGGTAAGTGAAATATAATTCCACCTAATTTTTCCTACAGCTGTATACAAATCAATAACCATAAGAATCCCAAAGGAAAAGCATACTGTATGGCCCTCCAAGTTCCTAATGAATGCAAATAAGCTGACCTTTCTTTGACAACTATGAATATGGTTTTTCACAATTTTACCATTGAAATTGCTGTAATCAGCAATTCATACCGAGAAAATGGAGCCAATAGTAGTTGTAAATAATTATGCATTACAAGAGAGTGTATGGTACAGTTACCATAGTGAACAAACTTAATAATTTTGGGAATCAGTTACTCTAACATATTTTGTCAAAAAAAGATCTTCGAAGACAACACAAACATGCACTTTACTTTTTCTTTTTTTTAATATATTTTTTATATACTTGAAACATTCTAGTTTTAGGGTCCTTTTCTATTATTTAAAATGCAAATACCATCATATCTTGAAATATTAATTTCTAACAATAACACCATTTTTATAGGTAGGGTAATGAGCCTGAAAATAAAGGAAGATTACGGTCAAAAATAAAGAAAAAAGAAGTATTCTCCATTTTAAAGGGGCAATATATCCATGAAAATGCAGTGTTTCTCATACAATGATATAATAAAACAGTGAATGAATACAATGTATTTGAAACAATGAGCTACTGTAGTACTTCCACCTCTAATGTTTCTTTCTCATAAATACTCTTTGAATAGTGCTGGAAAAATTAATGTATAAATGAAAGCTATAGCATATTTTTAACATCTATTTTAAAATGAAGAGCTTATACAGGTTTAGGAAAAAATGAAGTTTGAAGCACTTGTATTACAGTATTGTCGTTTCTACAGAATATTTAAAATGTCTGTGAAAATTTTATTTCGTGTAGATCTGAAGAAATAGCATTCACATTAAACTTGTTAATTACAGGTGCATGTTGATCTTTGAAAACACCAAAAAGGTCAGAAAAGAGAAACACCACAATATTCTGGTTCATCATTCCTATTCAGCAAAACCTTGAAATACATATGGCTGGAAAGTAGGAACACTATACTAATTAAGATAATTTAAATTTCCCTTGTTTCGAAGACAGAGTTTACTAAATTCTTGGAACTAATTTCATTAAAATAATTCGTACTTTTTTTCCTATTTTTATGTTTTTCAATAAGTAAATTTCTGATTTAATAAGCTTTGAATGCTCAAAAATCATAACAGGATCTCAACTAAAACTATGTTCATATAATACGTGTGATATTTTAAAAAACAGCCCTTCCTTGATGACATTTTCTCAGGATCTCTATGCTATACTTGTAAGTCTTTCATGTTCAGAATGAATCCCTGCTACCTCTCACTCAATATTGATCTTCAAGGCATTTCTTCCAATCCTCTCCCCAGTGTGGTCACTGAACAGTATAAAAGTTCAATAGGAAGATCAGCTGCTCATCCACTTTTTGCTAAAGCAATTTGTATTATGGATTTATTTTAGTAGTCTACAGTGGCAGTTGCTGTTTTTACTATTTAAATGCTTTGATTATCTGACCTTGCTTACTTTATCTTTTTAAGTGCTGTGCATGGGCTTTAAAGTTGATCAATAAGTGGGGATTCCTCCACCACATTATGTTGAAATCAATCCTGATTCAGACTATTTGTATTTCACTCTTATGAGTCCATCTGTCTTTCTTAATTTTATATTCTCTTTTCTTAAATAATTTTGTCTGCCACTGCAAATACGTACTGTCAGGTAGATTTCCATTGCAATCAATTCAGCTATTCTCAGTCAGAACTACAGTGTCTGGGAATACACAAATGTAAAGGATCATGTCCTATACTTGAACAGATAATATTTTTTGAGGTTTTTAAAAATATTTATGTCATAGATAATGTGAAAGTCAATGAACACAAATTTTTAGTTACTTAATGTCTTACTTTTTCCAGTTATAGTTCGAAATTAAAAATCAAACTAAATGGCACAAGCTTATTAAAATAATTCAGATTTGCAAATTCTCTTAGAGAAAAAGATAAAGCACTAGAGTCAAGCAGCCTTCAGCTGTGTCACGATAAACCTTAGAATTTTCTGATTAAAATTGCGAACTATAATTAGTCGTGAATTTGTGCAGTGAAAACAAAAAATGCTCTAAGAAACATTTTGTTATATTTTGCATTTTATTTATTTAGTAAACATTTAAAACATTTCAAGTTTTTACTTCTTAAAAGTTTTAAAATTTACCTTGCTTAATTCATGATGAAAAGGTTACCACAACTGTAAGAAGCCTTAGCAGAGATATGTCAAAACAGAAAAGGAGAAAGAAACTAAATAGAAAATCTAGAAATCCAGTTAACACACTATGCACGGAGTCCTAAGCATTTAGGGGATTCTCTACCTAGAACATATGAAACTTACTGAAATACTACTTTGATCTTATTTAATATCTCCACAAAGGTTCAGAAGAAGTAATACCATTTCCCTGTTCTTTAAGCAAATCATACACACAACCATTAATTTGGATTTCCATTAAATTAATCTAAATTAGAATACAGTCAGATATTTCAGAGATTTCCTGTAATTTTTACATCATAATTCACGACTTTTATAATAAAACATCACAACTACAAAACAAAATCATAAGTGATCCTTAAAACAGTTTTCATCTTCAATCTTGTAAGCTTGTGAACAGCTTTTCACATGTTTATAGGGTAATTGGTTTCAGAAAACTGTGAAACTGTGACTTGCATTCACATATGTTTGAAAGATTGGGGCCTAGGATGCCATTAAAATCTGATATTACTATTAATCAGTTTGCTAAATAATATTTTAACTTTTGTTGAAAATTAATAGGAAGAAACTTACCTACTTCTTCAAATTTTCTAGTTCTTCACCTGATTGAGACTATTTCTACTTATTCTAAGACCAGTGGACACTGAGGTCTTGAGAAAGTAGCTACTTATCCTCTTTTTTTGATGTTGCTAGTCTTACCTTTAAGCCCCCCACACTTTTCCTGATTCTTTTAAACAAAATAGGAATTATTCAGTCATAAGTTTGACGACGGTAAACAAAGTAAACCTTTAGTGATGGATGGGAGAGCTTCTGCCTCAGTTGTAGCTCCATATGGTGCACACCATCATGCCTCTGATGAGAGGGGAAGGACAAAAGGAAACATGACCACGAATATCTTAAGCATTGTTGTAATTAGAAGATGTTAATAGCAACACAGCATAGAAAAAGTAGTGGGATGACAGACGTTTAAATCATATTAGGGCTAGTGATGATGGGGTGGTGAATATTTAGCCTACGAGGCATTATTAAACTTATGTTAAAAACATGGTTGACATTAAAGTAAGCACATAAAAAACTAATAATAAACAGCCACTAAATGAATAAAAGTGGA
The DNA here is from genome assembly GCA_037013685.1 of Acridotheres tristis. Classification (NCBI taxonomy): domain Eukaryota; kingdom Metazoa; phylum Chordata; class Aves; order Passeriformes; family Sturnidae; genus Acridotheres; species Acridotheres tristis. Next base: position 120,244,611 of record CM072886.1, on the reverse strand, counting down.
TGAGGATTGTCACTGGTAATTTTCTAAGTGCATGAAAGAGAAATGGCTTAGGAATCTAATGTACAAAGTTACCAGCACTCAAGAAACCAGCAAATATACTACAGTCTTTTTCACAATGGCACAATGCCATTTTTGTTCTTTTCTGGAAATTAATAATACCAGAAATGAAAAAAGAGAAATGGTTTTTGGGATTTGTTTGTATAAGACTTCAGTACATCTACAGACTTTAAAAAAATTATTAGTAACTGTACTGAAATCTGGTCCTCTCAGTAATCTCATAAGCAATTTTAGTTAATGCAGGATGTCACTTCTGAAAATGAATCAGATTTTACTGATAATTACTTTCAGATTTGCAAGTGAACATTTTGTCTTCTCCTTTAAAAATTTCACTAACTAATAAAAACATCTATTTCATTATGGGGCTGTTCTGGTTTTCCTTTTAAGCACTTCTGGAATCTGTGGATGTAAAGAGGAGGGTTGCTTTTGCCAGAATATTATCCATTTAAAAAGTAAGAATGAAAATGCAAAGGAGAAATAGAATTACTAGACGATGTTACAAATAGCATCTAATGGGGGGTTAGAGAGGATGTGGAACTAGTTCAATACTTGCTAACATCACTTGTGAAGTTTTTCATTTTATTGTGACAGCAGAGGCGAAATTTAAAAGAATTCACTACACCAAATATTATGCATTTCTGCAGACCACAGCTTAAAAAAGACAAGTCTGTACTGTTTCTCTCAAGTGGGTAAATGTTAAGAGAGAAGAATCCAAGTTTCATGATGCAGCAGCACAAAGCTGGGAAGTGAAAATTATGTTGCAGCAGAGTCCTGAAAATATGACTGTAAAAGTTAATCAATAAAATGTCTATTCCTGTCTATTCACTAGAGGCCCCAGCTGCATAGCTTCACACAATCGATACTACAAATTATTACGATTTCCAGGTTCCCACTGGACATTCCAAACAAATCTTTCAGGTGTAACAGGCTTATAGTGGGGGGAGGCAAGTAGGGTGGAGGGCCGGGGAGTGGGACTAGGGTTGTGTTACCTTGGGTTTATTTCATCCAGGATAAGTATACAACAAACAAAGCCTTGGACTTCTAAAAACTTTCAGTTGTTTCCCTACGAAATAAGTGTATTTGGGACACCCTGTGAAATTAGCAGAAAATGTTTTTACCCTGTTATAAAAATAAATATTTTTATTTTGGTTAATTAATGAATATAAGGGACGTTTATTGTTTTTAAATCCTAGTCAACCATTTCCCTTTTTTTCACCACTTCCATGAAAAATAATTTATAACAAGGACTTCACAACAAGGACATAAAAGCATACAGAAATGAACCTTTCCCCTCAAAGGCCTCACAACAGCTATAGCAGAATCTCAGGACTCAGTGTAATTTTAAGTGACCAATTTATGCTGTGCTGTATTTTTCTTTGTATAGTCCTGTGCTCTCGCTTTGATACCAGCTGCATTTTCCAGATTCGCTAAGGAGGAGGGTAGGAAAAGTCCAGGACTGTATGACTTTGAATAAGTCAGCACCAAAGGGATGTTGCTTTATGACACATGCAGTACCCTTCCTAGTGACTAAATATAACCCTTATGACATTCCCTGTCCCAAAAGACCCAGGGGAGAGAGATCCATTGTTCTTTCTGTCTCCCAAGGAACAGAACAGGGCAGATTCTGGCTGGCACAGCATTACTGCATGTACAGTATGTTGTTTTAAAGGCAAATTTCAATATTTAAATGACTTTGTTGTTAATGTGTTAGACTTATCAGTTCCACTTTATTAAACCTATTGTTCTGAATTAGGAGTTTTAATTTTCCAGATTCAACAAATAATCTGGTTACTGAAATCCTGCAGCAATGCATCAGAGTACTTTTGGAAAGCAATGGTATCAAAAATCGAAGTAAAAATTTTACATAAGATTAAATAGAAAACAATTTTGATAATCTATAGAGCTAAGAAAAGGTTTTCCTTACTCGAAGTTTATTATGTTCATATGCTGAAGCAACAAACTTCCAAAGTCACTGAACAAGTGTAGAAAACAGAACAGAAAAAGGTCGGTTAGTTAATAATTTTTGCATGTGAAGAGATTCATTCAACTTTTATTTGTTCATATAAAAGTATAAAAAAATCTATTAAAAAGTTCTTCTGAAAAGTCTTTTAATGATTATCGTTTGGCCTTCTATTCAACCTTAGTGAAACTCATTTCAGTGAACTTTTGCAAAATTCCTGCTTTCTCAAAAGCTATATTTCATGACACAATCAATCAGTTACAGCTGGGAGTTTCAATTCCACTTCCCCCCTCCTTCCCCATCTCACACTAAGTTACCACAATCAGTAGTCCTAGAAGTTTGTATCTTTTTTATTTACAAAGAACTATCTACAAGATTAGGCATAACATGGCATTTTGTAAACTGAGGAATAACTTCAAATGGTTAAGAAAACCCACTATGGCAAAAGATTCAAGCTGTGTTAGGAAAGTAAATCAGTGACAGTGTTTTCCCTAGAGAAGTACTAGTAATGTCTTTAGAGATATTACTACAGGTTGAAAACCACCAAGCTATTTTATTTAAAGAAATGAAGACGCATTACTGAAGACTGTGTTTCTTCCATGAAGCTTTTCCCAGCTTTCAGCATAAATATTAACTTAAAACATTTGAGCTGAAGAACAGATCAGTTCCAGTCTAAAAGTCATTTACACTGAGCATATATAATATTTTGCTTTAGATGTGTGATGTTTGTTGCATCTGAATTTAACAAGTCTTCCTAAGAGAACATTTGCTGAGGTAATATTTGATGCTTGCCACAAATCTGAGATAAAACATTTAGCTCTAAATGTTCAATCCACCTCCAAATGAACAGGCTTTATTTTTGCAGCCAAATTATCTTGTATAAAGTGTTCATCATGCTCTATGACATTACAAAAGAGCTTGAAATTCAGTCTGTATATATAGGGATTGCTTAATGCAACATAACTTTAATAAGAAGAGAATGCGTGAAAAAAGCATCAACTGAAGTGAGTAATTTTTAGCAGTCTGAATCTCAAGAACTCTAAATAATGAATCACTTTGTGGCTTAATATAAAATATAGTTAATATTAAGCTAAACTATAAAATTTAATTTTGAACATTGTTACTTTTTGATTAAATCCTAAGAGTTAGCCTTCAATCTAACATACTAAATTTGACTGATTAGAGCAAAAGTACTTTTTTCAGTGTAAACTCTTCTACAGTATACAGTTTGCTTTTTTTTGTTTATATGAACAACTTCATATATGCCTTGCTATTGTGACTAAAAGTTCAAACACTAAATTTTCTTTAATTTGGTAGCCTCTTGCTTAGAGGCAGCTTCTCTAACAAAAAAAAGGAAAGACAATAAGACCCATATGTAACCTTTGGTCTCTAAAAAGACGAAGATGAAAATACCATTAACAGATAGGTAATAAACAATTACACATACTATTCTACTTCAACACTACAGAATATTAATTTTTAAAATAAACCAAACTCCTAATCATAGTATTTTTCAACATTTAATTTTTTAAGTGCAGAACGTGTTTTAAAACATACATTAATCAATCATTTAGATTTAATAGTTTATTCAATAGTTACAGAACACATTTACACTACATCTTACCTGAGAGAAATGATTAATACAATACATATTAAAAGGATTTACTGCTGACTTAAATGTCTTTTGTTTCTTAAATACCGAAAAAGAAGTAACTCACTTGTAATCACTAATTTCTTCTTCAGAAGTTAGAATATGTTTTCTCAGGGTCTTCAGCTCTCCGTCTGTGATTTTCTACTGTTCTGTTCTTGGTGAACTGTTTCTGCTATTTGCTCACTTAGCTGCTCTTGAGTTGCTTTCAAGCTGGATTCCATTAGAAGAAGTTTTTCATCTTGACTGGCAAGTTCTTGGGCTGTAAGTTAAAAAAAAAAAAAAAAAAAAAGGAAAGCTTTACATTTTAAGCTCAAGCCGAGTGACATTTTTGTTTTAAATGCAATGCAGTGCAACCCTCTGCAAGAGCTGGGCAAATACTGTTTTCAGGAGAAGAACATCATTCCGTTCCCAAAGCTTGAGAGGAAAATATAATATAAATATATTAATACCTGGCTTAAGTCTCTTTCATTGTATTACAGTAAACTTAAATAAAGAAACTTGGATTCAATATTCTGCAAACATTTAAACTGCTACCAGAGCTTACTGTATACATGCACATCCAGTATTTCGTTCCTTCTAAAGCAAACACCTACTGCCTTTGTATTTTGCAGCATAAGTCAATCTAGAATTCAAAATCACAGTTTCGAAAATAAACCATCTTTTATACCATTTAACAATAGTAACATGCACAATTTAAGCTTGAATTCTTCAATTTCATTATATTTTTTTCAAGAATTACAGAGCACATGCATAGTAAAAACCCGTTCTTTTCCAAGGTCATCCAATAGATGGCAATCTTTCCTTAGACCAAAAGGAACCATAGCCTTGCACTGCCAGCTCTCAGAAAAATAAGTGATTTAAGACAAAGACATTTTTCCTTTGTTCTTTGTTGACCATTTTCCTAAAAGATATATGTACATAGGCTTTGATTTAAATATTTAGCCCTTAGTATGTGCACACATGAGTTTGTGTTAGTGTGCAGGTGTATGTGTTTCTGTGCAGACACAAATCCACACACATGTATTTGTTTTTATACTCTTTCATAAATATATGGCTTTAGGTGTATAGGCACATGTATTTAACAGGTCCAGGATGTCGTGGAATAAAACTAAACATTAAAACAAGTGCTTCAAAACAAGCAATTTATAGCACGCAATTCCTTTATTATGCAGTATTCAAATTTTTTTGAAATTTGACACCAGAAAAATATAAGAAATTAGAAATGTTTTAATGATAGCAGTTCAATAAGTATAATAACAGAGGGATTTATCTGATCATAAATTTAAACCCCTGTTTTTAATGTGGGCTAATATAATATTAAAGAGTGAAAATACACCAGACTTCAATGAAGTCAGGAAACAGTATTTTCCAGGCTTAGATTGATAGAATCCCTTAAAGAAAAACGTTTGTGCTCTGTTAACATGATTCTGCATTTATTGTCTTTAATGTCTGACAACGTTCACCATATGCACAGGATCTAAATTCAGCTATCATATCTTCCTTTATGAATTCAGAATATTCAGAAGATCAATTTCCTTATATAAAAAAATTGCTTTGTTCTTTTCTAATTGACAGTAACATAAGCCGACTTCTCACAAAACACAACAGCAGCCACCATTTCCATGAGTAAAAGTACAGTATATAAACTGCTTATATTTAAATTTGTGTCTGAGAAAGATACACAGCTAACATTAACAGCTAAATGTTTAACAAGCAGTAGATATCACACAGAGCTCATCCTTACTGAATATCAAGTAATTGGAACCTTTGTGAACTAATGAGTTAAACAGTTATTAGTGTCAACACGTGTTTTAAAAAATGTACAGCTTAAAAAACAATGTATAACTGGCTTTTCTTTCATAGCTAAAAAATGAGCAGTACTGCTAAAGTCAAACCTAAGCTGTGATCATTCAAAAAGAATTATAATATATAAAAAATTTTATTTGCCAGTGCATTTCGAACCAATTTTTGTAATATATTTTAAAATAACTTTAGTGTGGTAGATGGTCTCACTATAACCAATACGACTATTTATTTGAATAACCTTATTTATCTGTGGGGTCCTAGTGTTCGGGGTTTGAAATCCAAAGAAGGGTAAATATTTCACATGTAATATAAACCTCTGACATTAAAAGTTCTCCAGTTGTTGATCTGTTTAATTGTTTTTCCAGAAGACAATCCTTTCTATAAAAAATGAAGTTTATTTGAATTTTAGAACTTATTCAGTTCTTGTCAATTTTATAAGATAGGATTGCATGTATTATCCAGAAGCAGGTCTTTAACAACGCTTTAGAAGTTCTTTGAAGTAGTTTAGAGCTGTGATCTGTTGTGTGGAGACAGACTAATCTTCCAAAATTTATTTTATTTCTATCTGCTTTGATTTATAAACAGATCTAACGACATATTTTTTGTAATTGCATAGCTATTTAAAAATATAAGAACTGATTTATCACTGCTTTTAATAATCAGGTTTAACTCACAATGTGTCCTGGTAAAAAGGGGTTAAATTATTTTAAGTTTACCTATGCCTTGGACTTGAGCCTTGGTTGATCCCAAGCCAGAGGCGCTAGCAGCTGCATGCTTTATTTACAATCCCTTTGTCAGACTTACAACTGCCCCAGGCTATAACATAGTGTACCTAATGTTCAAACTGGCAGGTAATCTTATGTCAAACATACTTCTTTGATTTAAAGTGATCAATAGATTCTTGTAAAGAGGTAATTTCTCTGATGTTTCCACCTTGCCTTTCTTACAGGTGATTCACACAAAAGCCTGCTTATATGATGTACGAACAATAACCAGAAAGCTATAATCATGTTTTTTCAGATGTTTCCGGTGCACAACGATTTTGGATCAATACCCTGTGTAATACAATTATCTGCAATGATCTGGTTGTATTGAAAAAGAATTTGCAGCAGACCTCTAGGGGGTTTTATCCAGAAACACGTATCTGGCAATGTTGTGAATAGTGGAAGAGAAAATTAAGGGGTTGACACAGGCTGTCTATTATGTTCCAAATGACTTCATTAATATTTTATTTGGTAAAAGTAGTATATTTCAAGCTCTACTATACTGTGACTTCAAAATATTAATAATGCAATTTCCTTGTTGCATTTGCTTATTTTGAAAACTAGTTCTAGCACACATGTTCAGTGTGAAAACCAAAAGTACAGCCAAAATTTATTTAAAGCAGTTTATTGCCCATAATGAAATGATTCCTTGTTTTTTCCATCGTGTTTTGCTTTTGTGTACACTACTCTCCTGAAAAAAAATCAGTATGCATCAATGCACTATTGCTAAAGCTATTAACTTATCTTTATAGGAATTAGTCATAGCGGTTTAAAAAGTCACCTAAAATATTAAGAATTATATCAAACTTGTTAAGTTCAAATTACATTTTGCATTGCCAATGAATGAACAGGTGTTCTGGGAGAGAAATAGATGCTTCACCAAATCAATACAAGGATTATAGGACGGAAATAGAACGACCAAAAAAAAAAAAATCAAACTGGTTGTGGTTTATTTTGGCTTGATGAAGTCACAGTCTGTATCTGTAAATTTACCCTAGAGCTGAACACGGAACCTTTTATATTCATTTGATTGCAACAATCACATGCCTATATGATTGAAAATTCTATTCAATTAGACTGTAAAAAATTCATATTTCTGTAATATTACTATTTTTGTACATTATTACCTGCCTTTCTGCACTGCTTATGCACACCCTGCAGTTACTGATTTAGCTGCTGAATCTCAGTTCTCAGTATGGTGGTTTCTGTCTCTGTCTGATTCTTTTCTTTCTGTGTGTCCTGGATACTGGCTTTCAGTTTCTTGACCACACTGTCAAGGTGCTCCACCTCAGCCACTTTTGCTTTGATACCTTCCCTTGTCTGCAGGAAATCGGCTTCCGACTTTCTCAGAAGGTCATCTCTTTTGCGTATTGCCTGTGAAGACAAAAAGCATTCCAAGAGGGCCTTTTATGATGTACTTTTTATACTGCATCCTGCTATTTTTGAGCTATAGGATACATGAGATTATACAGCGCCTCATTAGCAATTGGGTCAAGTACCTGCATCTCCTCTAGGATCAAAAAGTTATGAGGACTTTAATTTAGAAAAGTCTGTTGAAAAAAAGATTCAGTATTACAATAAATACATCATTAATCAATACTTATAAGTTCAAAGGCAAGAAGAAATATTCCATCTAATTCTGAGAGAAAAATGGGAAATGCAGTTTGATCTAAATGAATACTTTTCCTTTAAAAAAAAAGGAAAATGTTTGATGAATAAAAAAAAAATGTAGGAGGGTACTTAATCTCCTGGTTTCAATTGCTACAGACCTCTTTCATTTGGCACTCTGGCGAATGCTGAAGGTAGATATAGCCATAAGGATATCCCAAAGCATAGGGATATCCCAAAGGAAAAAAACTACCATGCTGTCTTTTTTCACCCCTTTCATTGTTTGAACATCTTATTTGTGTAAAAATATATTATTAGGCTCTGTTTTGTTATTGTTTGAAGATGTCACACACTTTAGACTTTGGATTTAGAAGACCCCTTTTCTTTTAGACACAGTGCCATGATTTTAATTTTTATCTCCACAGTTGTTAAGTACATGCTACAAGTTTATAGGTATAAGTTTCATATCAATCACTATTGAGCATTCATGACTGACTGTGCTTTATTGGCTTGATGCCACACCTTGATTCTCTATCATGCTCCATCATGCTTCTTTTAATCTGAATATTTAGTACTCTTTCATGTCTTAATTACAGCAAATTGCGCACAGTTGGCACCATTTCTTGAAATTAATCCCAGAGTACTTTGTTTCTGTCAAGCACAGTCAAAGCCTTAGAGAATAATAGTAAATGTTATTGCAGATCTAAATTTAAATGACTGTCTATGTATTTAACTTAAGCCTTTAATTATTCGTGCTGCACTGTTTTTAGTTCAAATGTTAAATATTCCTTATTGAGAATGTAAAATTGTTTCAGACAGCTTGAAAACAGTGATGCTAACATGACAACAATTATTTGTATTAACATATTTTTTCAGGTGTGCAAAACATAATAGACAGGGTATAATATCCTGCCACAGTAATATGTTTCTATTTCTTTGTGTTTATTTGGTAAATAACAAAAAGGTTCTAATTACAAGGAAAAGATTGCTGGGAAGTTAATTCCCTTCTGTTGTTCTTTTTGTTTAACAAAAGATTAGACATTAAACAATCAGCACTACTTCCTCATTAGTTGATTTCAAAGCTGTCTGCAGATGTCTTATACCTTGTACATCTCTTTCATAAACCAAATAGAAAATCAAGGGCTTGTTAATTTTTATTGTTTTCAGGATATTAGTAAAAAATCCCAAAATATTAACAGAAACAGAGTATCCTAAATGCTGTCAGTGCTAATTGAAATTATATATTTGGCAAAGTTCCCAAATAAGTAGAAATAATTTCTGCTCATTGTTCATTTTATTGATAGAGATAACAAGATGTTAATAAAGCCCAAACCTTTCCATCTTAAGAACATTTCTTGTGCAGGAAGCATTCACAGAAAAAAGTGAGAAGAGTAAATAAAACTCCTATGTACATTTCATCCCAAGAAAAAGTATGACAAGATAGATTTCTGACATTGGAAATGTATATGAATGGGTTTTGCAGTTAAAACTGGCAAATGCACTTATAAAAATAGCTGCAAACATAATGGAAGAAGTCATATTACTGTACTCATTTTATTTTTATCAGTATTCATTTTGTCAGCACTGCTATCACAAACTAACATATCTTGAATTTAGAGACAAAACCCAGAGAAATACCTACTTACAAAATTAGTAATAAAGTATTTTTTCCACAGAATTCATAACAAATGTGTATGAGGTATTGCCCAGCTCCTTCACATGTGCAATGTGATTTCTGAAGAGATAGCTGTTTTGCTCATTCTCATAGCAAAAGCATACCTGATCTTTTTGACAATCAAGTTCCTGGCATCTCTAAGGTCTCTTTCAAGCTGTGTTATCTGCTGTTCTAGCTGAGCAAGTTCCACTTTGTGTTTCTGCTAGGAAGCTATTACATCCAGATGCAGAGACTGTAAGGTCTTGTCTAGTTTTTCAATTTCAAGAACAGACTCTTTTTTTTTTTTTCTTTTGGTATCAAGTATATTAGCAGCTTCAGCTTTTTGTTCCTGTATGATCTACTCACATTCTTCAGCTCTGGAGGATTTTTCATTGTATTGATTTTTGAACATCACAAGCTCATGTTTTATATTAGAAATTATTGTGCATTATACCAGATGTCCTGATTCAGTTATCTATCATTTAACAAACATAAATTATAGCTCTATTTCCAGATTTCAAATGTTGAACATGTCTCTACTTTTGATTTGTATTTTATTTTCAGTGAACAGAATATTTGGAAAGATTTATTAAATTTATATGTAAAAGAAATTTCTCATTGTAATCCTAAAAAGGAGAGTTATATCTTCATTATCTGCAAAGACACAATTAGATAATGGTACTATTATTCTGACTCCAAAAAGTCTATATAACTACTTGATTAATTTTATTTAATTCTTGTTGGGTTAATTAATTTCTGTAATTATGCAATGTATTTACTTATCTTTTTTTTAAAAGTCAAGTGCATAAATTTTACATGAGATATCCACTGAATGGGTATCTGCCAAATCAGACTGAAGTTGAAATGCAATATTCTCTTTCTCAGAAATCTTTTAAAAGTACAGGATATATTCTGATAAATACAATACAGAAGATAAACTATTAATTAAATATGGTTAAAAATCACAATGCCGACTTCTGGTTTAAAAAATAAAACTAAATAAGTTGCCTTTGGAAGATATTCCTCGAGCTTTTGCATTTTTAGATATATTGTTTGCAGCATTCTTTAGGAATGCTTGTTTCTTAGGGGTTTTTTATGGTCCCTCTGTGATAAAGACAGATCTTCAGTCAGCTGGTCAATCATTTTCAAATGTCTGGTGTTACTAGGTGAGTTCAGTTATCAGGATGTCAGTATTGTTCAATTTTACTGGTTTGGTAGTTAAAAACATGCCCAGTCATATATAGCAAAACATACATAAGCACAGTTGCAGGTATTTCATTCTCATGTTTAGCCTTGCTCCTAATCAAACTCCAGTTACTATGAATGTAAATAAAACTTTGGATGCACCATTTGTCGGCTCCTTAGATAAGCAATAATAAATTTTTTTCCTAAATCTTCAGTGATTAAATATTAAGAAGGACTGTTTTTTTTTTATCCTGGATACTACTTTCTCTAAAATGTGTATTTTTTTTCATTATTTAGTAAATGCAATAGGAAAAATATTAACCAAATATGTAAATGCTGTATCTTTGCAAAATGTTTTGCCATTTCACAGCTCTGTAGTTATGACTGAGTTACTGCTAAAAAGGGCAACATTAAAAGAAACTCAACTAGCCATCAAATTAGCTATCCCAGTGGGCTGATTTTCATGCAGTTTAGAGAAGACAACAAGTTTAAAGACAACCAGAAATTACCCTAAGACTGTTTTGGTAAGTTCAACAATTGATTTTTTGGACAAAGGATGGATATAATTTCTATTACTTCCCTGGATTTTGGATCTTTCAATCTGGGAACACAACACTACAGAGTTTCTTAAAGTTCAGAATTACCTCAGTTTGGCTATTTAATCAAAAACCTGTGTCACAAACACCCCTCATGTTGCAATTTCGAGATAGAGACAGACAGAAATAGATACAGAGAGAGAAGTTTCAAGTTATTTGGCCATTTCTTTGAGATGTCATTTCTTTGAATTCTTTTGAAATCTTACTCACTGAATTCTCTTTGTTCAAAGAACACAGAGAGCTATGTGACAGAGAGTTTAAAAAAATAAATTTTAAGGCTAATTCCCATTTATTGTTTATTCTTCAGAAGTGAAAACGTGTTAGGATCTAAGACAGCATGTGGTATTCATTTAGCCCTCTAAGGTAGCTTGAACTTGCTTTCTGTAGCCTTAAAAAAAAATTCAAAACCTGCTCATGTGTATTCAAAAGATGCCCAGTTATTCCTAAAAAGTATAAAATCCTATTCTTCATGTTCAAGATCATAAACTAATATTTTTAAGCTAAGAATGGCAATTGTATCTGTTTTATACAGAGCAATGAATTCCGTAAAGCACCAATTTTGTCCCATAGCTTTTCTTCTGGGTTATGTTTATTATTTAGAAACACATGGAATTTAGACCTAAACAATTCAGGTACATGAAGAATCTTCTCTAGCATCTGGTAAGCTTGTTCAACAAGAAAAAAGAAAATGCCTGATTTCTGATACTCATTTTTCAGCCTTCTCTCTTCAACATTCTTGAAACACATTGCCTTCTGCTACATTAAGAGGGCCTCTAGTACTAACTTTCTACTTCTATAGTTGCTAGAGATTGTGCAAAAATGAACTCTTCTTATATTTCCGCAAAGACTAATGTGACCAGATTTTTCTTGTGTCTTTCAATAAGTTAGTTCTCAGGCTTCAAATATTTCCAATAACTCTTCTGAAACAGTGAACATTTGCTGTTCTATTCTTCAAAGTATCAGACAATCAATAAATAAACAATATTGAACTAACAGCATCTTCTCTCTTCATACAAAAACTGGCAACCTCTCTGTAACCGTACTAAAATTTTCCATAGATTAAAAATCTTGCCAGTACTGTATCCCAACAAAAGTAAATATTAAATTACATAAAATCCAGCATATTTTCTTTTTACTATAATTTTCTAAATTTCACAACTCTGCAAGCATATTTTTGAGATCTCAACAAAATTTTAAAAAATCAGTCAACAAAAAAAATCTAAAAATTGCCATTTAGTACTTCAGCATTTTTATTTCATCTACACATTGTATCAGCAATATTCTTGTTGTCTTCCACACAACTGACAATGTACAAAAATAGGTCCTTCTGAAAATTCACTAATGCTTCATTAAATTATATTTGCAAGTTTATCATATTTGATTTCTCAGGTCACTGTTACTGTACTTGGTGCATTCTACTGCGACTGTGCATAGTCAAAATAAAGGTCGTATTGAAAGGCTGAAAAGAATTTTTTTGGTCTCTCTCACCTGAAGTCCTTTTTAATGCATGGTGAAGTGTCCTCATCTCCCCACCAATCTGCCAAGAGATTTTTATGAAACACATATTTTTGCCTGCTTCGTAGTTTCTTCACACAGATGCTTCTCTCATACTTACTAGAAGTATGAAAAACATTGTCCCAGTGGGTGGACAACTAGTTGTAACACAATTAATGCTGATGATCCATGAGTGTATTTCTGATAGCTTTTCAGTGATGATCTGACAAAGTGTCAGATGCTTGACAAGATGTCGAACACCCTTTCCTGTACCAAATGCCCTTATCTAGATGGCATTTCAGTAAATTTGATTTTGACAGAAAACACAAAACAAAGTTTGGTTTGTATACGGAAGATGACCCCGCTGAAAATTCCCCCTGCATTTCCTTTTTTTCCACTTCTGAGAGCTCCAAGTAATCTCCTTGACCTGGTTTATCCTATGGTTGAAGAAACAGCAGTGTCTGAACAACACATGGAAGAAACTCAAGGAAATAAAGCTGCAAGAGAGATGAAGCAGCCTTGCCTAGAACATAACCACCACCTGGCTACTCAGAAAACCACAGCCCTATTCAGCTTCTTTTCAGACACAAACCAAATATATTTTAACACTTACAGCTATCTATATAATAATGGATCTTACCTTCTTCATCAATTAAAAAAAAATAATATCACAGTTCGGGTTTTTCCCCCTTAAGTTAATCGTATTTTCACAACCTTATTTTTTTTTATTCTTCAAATTTAACCTTATTTTTCAGCTCTTTGTAGTCTCCTGTCTCTTATCACTAATTTCAATGCTTTTCATCTATAACCAAGGTGCCTCCCAAAATAATAAATATGTCGGTTTTTATTTTAGAGGTGTGAATTTGGTACGCATAGTAAAGTTTGATGAAAAAATTCCCACTTACTCTTTACTGTACCTGTCAGCCTCTGTCCCCGGTGAATCCAGTGACTAGATTGAAAAGAGCAGGGAAGGAAGTAATTTTGGTTTCTGAAATGGCTACAACAAATACATAATAAATAATTATGCGTTAAATGTGGTTTATGCTCTACACACAAACAAAACTAAAGGCAAAGAGGATTTGCAGCATCTCAGTTTGAGATGTCATAGGGAAAAAAGGAAAGAAAACATAAAAGAAAAAGCTAAATACTTTTTATCAGATAGCTTCTTCAGGCAAAGTCAAGACAACTATTATCTTGCTTGCTATTGTCTATTGTGTCAGTGCAGCTATGCTTACTATGCAAGATGTAAATGTGGTAAAGGCTTAGTTTTCCACGCAATCTACTAAGAATTTTTAAAAACAAAAAATTAAGATAGTATTAAAACTAAAATACTCAGATTAATTTTTAAATTATGTGTACTGAACTAGAACTATATTATTTATTCAAATTATCATCCACTAGTTTATAAATTAATAAGATAGAACTATTAGGTATGAACTATATCTGTATATATGAGACTTAAATTAGGTCGGGTTTTTTTGGAAGGGATTTCACATTCTAATGGCTAATCTAAATTTTACCATGTGAATGGTTTATCTGAAACAGAGTAGCAATGTAGTACTTATAGGAGCCTAAGGTTTTGGAATTATTACAACTAAATAATGGTAGCATTGGGAAATTGTGCTCCAGGTAATAATATTAGTTCTGATACAAAAGTTTTCTAAGAAATTCTGAATTTTTTTCAGAGAATTTAATGAGAAGCTTCCATCAAATAGGATTTGTCACAAATTTGGGACAGGGGATTCTGTTAGGTATATGCTTTGAAGAATTTTCACGAAGAAAATTCTTGTTAAACATCTTCATTAACAATCTGGATAATGGAGCAGAATGTACTCTCTGCGATTTTGCTGGTAATACAAAACAGCAAGAAGTGTCTGCTACACTAGTGGGTCATGCTGCCATTCAGAGGCATCTTGACAGTCTGCAGAAATGGGATAACAAGGACACCACGAAGTTCAACCAGGGGAAGTACAAAGTCCTGAACTGAAGGAAAAATAACCTCATTTACCAGTTTATATCAAACTGTGAACATCTGGAAACCAGTTTTGCAGAAAACACCCTGGGGTTCCTGGTGAACACCACTAGAACATGAGCCAGCAATGTGTCCTTGCTGCAAGAAAGGGGAATGTTGTCGTCATCTGGATTAGGCAAAGGATTGCCAGCAGGTTGATGTAGGGGATCCTTCCCTTTTAATCCATGCTGGTGAGGCCACACCTGTAGTGCTCCGTCCAGTAAAAAAAGAGCCATGGTGATACTGGAGTGAGTCTAAAAAAGGGCCACAAATATGATATAGAAACTGAAGCACCTGTCCTATGATCAGGGACTGTTCATTCCAGAGAAGAGAAGGCTCAGGAGGTTCTTATCAATACCTGCAAATACCTGGGAGTGTAAAGCAGACTCTTCTCAGTAGTGGTCAGTGGCAGGACCAGAGGCAGCAGGCACCGAGTGAAACACGAGAGGTTCCCTCTGAGCACCAGGACATTTCTTTTACTCTAAGCACTGGCACAGGTTGCCAAGGGATGTGCTAGAGTCTGCATCCTTGGAGATATTGAAAAGTTGTCTGGAGGTGGTGCAGTGCAACTGGCTCTAGGCAATCTTACTTGAGCAGAGGGGTTGGACCAGATGAACTTTGGAGGTCTCTTCCAACATCCATCATTCTGCTTTTGTATCTATTCTTCCCATACGTGAGTTATGTAGTGCTCGCACATGTTTGATGAAGTTTTCCATTCTTCATAGTGTCCTCAGAAGATTGCCCTGGACAGCAGGGCAATTCCAATTTCTTGCCCTATAGAGCCATGAAATATTAGATTTAAAAGTAATAAATATTTTTGACACACTTTGTTATTGCAGAGCTAAATTTTTTCTGTTCTAGGTCTCAGAAGAAGGAAAGCTTCCTCAGATTTTTGTCCTTGCTTCCCACAGAAAGCAAGTATGGCACAAGGAAGGCAGTTGTCTTCAAACCAAGAACAAGATCTAACTTATCAGGAAATGAGGATTTAATGTCATGGCTCAGGTTAAATTCAATTTAGAAGAGCTCATTATTTAATCACATTAACTAGGAGAATCCAGCTGATGAAGACAGTACTCATACAGAGTTATATGCATGTAGGTTACTAACATCTTTCACTTGTATGCCTTTGCAGTCACTTCCTGTCCACTTTGCACAGAAAACTCATGCATGAATGTGTGGGGATCAAATCACATTAAAGACACATACTATAAAGTGT
Source organism: Acridotheres tristis (assembly GCA_037013685.1). Taxonomy (NCBI): domain Eukaryota; kingdom Metazoa; phylum Chordata; class Aves; order Passeriformes; family Sturnidae; genus Acridotheres; species Acridotheres tristis. The sequence continues at coordinate 120,228,609 of CM072886.1, read as the reverse complement.
CTTTATGAAAATATGTAGCATTTTTTTAATGTATTTTTCTAAAGCTAAATATCTTTGGGATGACTGAACAGTCTACCTTTTTAGAAATTTAAGGGAAAAATTCCTGCATGTCTCAGTGTTTCAGTGTACATAATTTGGGAATAAAATAAATTTCAAATTCTGCCAATTAAAAATCAAAATATGTGCTCAGGATTCTATCAAAAAATATACATCCAGCCCCAAAAGAAATAATGATTTAGTCTAACCTTCTCTTGTTGTTAATGTTTGTTCTTCCTGAGAGTTATGTATTAATATATTTACGTAACTGTAGATGTTTTTCTTTCCAAATTAAACATTTCATTAAAGTATTTCTTGATTTCTCATCTTTTTATGTGTTCTACAATTTTCTTGTCCTTGAATTACGCTTATGATAACATGTCACTTTTATTAGAAGGCAGTAGAACTGCAGGTAGAAGCTTTGGTCCAATAATCATCCATCTTTAAACCTTTTTTTAAACACCAGACAGCTTTTTTAAAATGTGTTATATCCAAGTTTCCTCACACTGCTCAATATACAGGAAAACATCCACATTGATAGCTTTATCAGCAACACTACAAGGGAAGAGGGCATGTACAAAACAATAAACTCATTGGTGTTTTTATAAGCTAGTTTGGAGGGGCAGGCGGGGATCTTATTGACAATTAAACAGTTTACTACCATGAGGAGATAGGTGGTCTGTTAGAGCAACAGTTCATTTAGGCCCTATTTCTCAGCAAAAATTTGATCCTTACTCTATGATAGATGTGTTGTTCTAATCACTGTGCCCAATTGCAGTCCCCTGTCAGTTAATTAAAAAAACCCACCATGCTTCTGCCTCAGCACCCCAGAAAATCAAAGCTCTCGAGGCAAGATCAATGGACTTGCAATATAAGCTGTGTTGACAACATCTATGAGGATTTCAATTTAAGAATAAGAAGACATTCATCCTTTTTCAAATGTGTCAGTGTAAGTTCCACTCACTCTAAGAGATTGTCCAGAAGTATTGTATACAAACTGCAGAACTGAGAAATATCATTAATGACGGTAAGGTACAGAAGTTAGCACTGTTTTCCAAGTGTCTGCTCTGCCTAATGTAAATTCACAGTAGCAGACAAATACAATAAGTTTGCTACAAGTAGCATTTCTGTGCACTAGCAGAGAGTGTTTATCCCAGCAGCGAGCAAAGATGTCCAGACATAGTAGCTGAGCATAAGTCTGGAGAAGAGATATTTTCAATAACATTGAAAACGTCTGCAAAGTGCAGGATGCAGGATGCACGAATATACCAGTTATATATATATAAAGTCTTTTAAGAAATGTATCTCTGGAACTATTGTACCTACAGGCATATCAAGATGATTTGTTAATATTTGTGTGCACACAAATTGAATGCTGCTTCCTCTCAGTGAAGCAAGTACCCTTAAAAATATTTGGTTTGTATTGTAGAAACAGGCACTTTTAGAAGTAGTTCCAAAATTTCCTTTAATTGGAAAGCCTCTAAAAACACCAAAAGAGGACATTTTTAGAAGTCAATGAACATCTTGGTAAATCACATAGAAGCACATGCACTGACAAAAACGTCCCATCTAAAGAAGATGAAGGATTTGGAATAGCATCAATGAGACTAAAACACTTATCAGTGATATTTACCCATGATCAACTGACCATCATCAGGTCAGATACTGGGAGTCATCAGCAAAAATAAAACCAAATTAAACAAATAAAAGAGCCCAGGGAACAGAAAAGAGTAGTTCAAAATGCTTTTCAAGAGTGTATGTGGGGAAAATACACAAAAGCTCTGTATGGCAGTGCTATAGTTTTAGACTAGGAGTTATTAGTGTTGCAGAGTTTATACAGAAGATCTCTGGTGGCAATTTTGTGCCATTTTAGGGGCATCCAGAAATCTATCTCTATCAAGACCATAAGTCACAATCCATATTTATATACCCTACAAAGTGATGATATTATAAAACAATATCAGCAGAAGCATATTTATGAAAAACTGAGAAGGAAGATGCAAAAACAATTTTAACCCATGGTGGGTAAATTGTTAGAATGATAATATTTTAGACAGCAAAAACATAACTTTGGTTTTCAAAGCTTATTATTTTAGGCGGTGTCATGTTTCATGAAGAAGTTATTTCCCCTTCTCAAAAATTTAATCAGAATTTCGTAGCAAACTGTTAAACTTACCTAACATGAAATATTTTTGGTTAGCAGAACACATAACAATATCATAATGTGAAAACAACAGAAGGTGTACTCTGTCCAGGGGAAGCCTCCAGCTGATTTGCTGTACAACAGATCCTGAGCTGTGAAACTCTGAAGATCTGGTTCACTTTAATAAATATCTTTAGATCTTCATGTTCAAAAGTATTAAAGTTTGTCAAAGATTTATTCACTCATTTTTTGGAATAGCAACATTTTTCAAACTTACAGCTTGAAAGCTTATAATTTTTAGGATCAAATAAAGGCAGAAATGCAGAAATATTCCCAAAAAACTACAGAATTTTTATATTGATCTATCTTGAGTATAAATGTAAATAATCTGTATTTATATTGTATATTTATTGTACATTTGATATACTTTATATATGTCTATTATGTATTTGACCTCTCTTTATTTAGTTACCTTTTAAAAAGAATTATATCTAAAACAATACATATAAAACATAAATGCAAGTTTCTTAATTTATTTCATGTGATAATTTACAGCATGAAATAAAATTGTTCTACAAAATGTACAAGTGCTAATTATTCCCAGTAACAAGAACTAATTCTATTTGGAATTTCAAAGACATGTTATTGCAATTACACATCTGTAATATAAATAATGAAACAACTCCAGCACTCTTAAGTGAACACTAAACTTCTGTTGCTTGTTCAGGAGTTCCAGTTTTCCAGCTCACTGCAGATGTTTTTCCTACTTGTGTGTGTATGTGTATCTGTGTGTGCCTTCATTAACTTTTCTCCAGTTATTTTGGGGCTTTGGGGTTTCACATTTTGAGTACAAAGTTACTGCAAGTTAATAAATTGATTTTAGATATCTTTATTCCGATACCTTCATATCCATGGTTCTGAAGGATGGAACTGTAGCAGACTTCATTAACAATATTTCCTTATTTGAAGATATTTCCACCCATGAAATTATGCTCTCCTGTATAGCTGTGATTTGTTACATATAGTTTCTTTCAAGCTTTCTCACACACCTTTTTTGCTGTGTATTAAGGTTTCTTTAATTTTTTTAAGAATGAAAATGTACAGGAGTCTTAAAAAATTAAAATAATCTATGTCAACTGTGCTCTAAAAGCTCTTGCTGCAAGTTTGAATTTGCCATAGGTTTTCAGTCCTCTCTATTTGGGCAGTAATTAGACTAGGACATCATTTTTTCGGATAAAACATGCAACAAATGCACATCAGTAGCCATGCCAGCTATGCCTCAGTACATTTTCCAACTTTATTGGCAGGACATCTGGTTTGAACAGTTGAATAAACAGTAAACAAACCCTATCACACCCTAAGCTATTTCCCTGCTTTTAAGACATAACAGAAGGTGCCAAAACAATGTGTAAGGAACAATAATGATGCCATCAGCCATTTCCAAGTAAGGACACTATAATCATTAAATTGTTATTACCTTCATTTTAATGCATAGCATAGCAGCATCGGTTTCAGATCAACTTTCGCTTCAAATCTCATTATGCTGCACGTATATATACTTGAAATCGAAACACATTGGAAATACAAAACAATTTCAAAGGAAGTCCCACCCAAAACAGAGAAAGCTTCCTTAGCTGAAATAGCCCTTTCTATGATAAGCATAACTTTTATATGAACCTATCATAGCATCTTTATATGAAAATAACCCATAGAATCATAGAGCTATAGAATGTTTGAGTTGGGAGGGACCTCAAAGATCATCCAGTTCCAAACCTCCTGCCATGGGCAGGGATATCTTCCACTAGACTAGCTTGCTCAAAATCCCATTGAAACAGGCCTTGAACACTTCCAAGGCATCCATAACCTCCCTGGGAAGCCTGTTCCAGCATCTCACCACTCTCACAGCAATTAATTTCTTCTTAATCTTATAATTCTAATCTTCCTAAAACTATAGTCTAAACAACCCTCTTTGAGTGTTTGGCTTTGGGTTTTTTTCAGCCTTTGTCACATCAGTAAATGCTCCTGTAAAGCACACCACTCCAGCTGCCTTCTAGGTGAATGTATGTTGTACATAAACACCAAATGAAGAATATAATACCAGTTATGTATGAACCTGTTCATGCTCCAGTTGCTAATTCATTTGCTCAACTTGATTTAGTTGATCTTCCTGTTCATTGCATTTATCATGCTGCCTATGTATCTAACTAGATTTTTCCCCTTCTGGTCCAGTTTACTGACCTCAGCCTTTATAAATATTTAGATAATAAAAATGAAGATATTTGATTGCTGAGGTTCACTGGAGCAATGGGTCCATGCTTTCAAAATTTTTCCTTACCGTTTAATATTTATTCACTGTTACACAAGCATTTTTAAGATTAAAAAAAAAATCTGGGACCTGCAAAACGTCTCTATTTAAAAACATTTAAATTTTTCATCCAGGTCTTTATGCTGAAAATTTTCTTACAGAAAGAAATGTTGATATTAAGAAGGTCTCTGTGGCTTCCATTTGTTTAAAAACCAAAAGCTTATTCCTAGAACACATTGAGATATTTTAGAAATTACAGTGAAATTAATGATGAAATGATTGTATTTTAATTGAAATGTATGCATTTTAATTAAAAGAAATGAAAGAAAAATAATAAATGAAAGGAGAAACTGAATAATATTCTATTAAATAGCAAATGAATTAACATACTTCATCGATCAAATTCACCAAAAGTGCTTGCATCTTTTACTTGTTGCATCAACAGACAATCTGAGTGTCAATTTGTTTTATGTTGAGCTTCATGGCCAAATTCTAACTGATATAAGCTAAAGCCAGGATTTTACATGAATAATTAAAGTGTACAATGGTCAGACAGGAAAGACAGGGAAAGGGAAAGCAACTATTCTAAAGCAAAGGACAGCTCAAACCAACTTTATCTTTAATTTTATTGTCAGATTAACATTTCAAGTCTAATAGTACTGAATTGTACAACTGACAACCTAGGAAACATGTCACCATAAGAAGATAAATACAATGATGTTTAAGAGATGAGCAAGATGTCTGGATAAAACTGGAAAATACTGAAAATAAATTAAGAAAATTGGGTTACAAAGTAAGACAAATTACCTCTTATTCTTGTATTTTGTAATATGTATTTAACTTCACTCTTCCACTCCTTGGAAGACAGTGATAGCTATTAAGCACATCCCTCTTCTGCAAAATTTACTGGTAGTGAAATACAAATATTGCCTGTTTTGAAATAGCATTACGGTTTCATTATATGTTCACAGCCAGATCAACCATTGGGAGACAATCAATATAGAGAGATACATGACATGGTTTGATTTCCTCATGAGAAAGTTATACTGTCCCCATAAGTAACCAGATAATGCTTCTAACTTCAGGTGCTTTTAACAAACTAACTGGATTGAGAGAGCTTTTCTTGCACAATGGTAGTATTTCTATAGGGATTATATACTCACTCAAAAGAAAATGAGAGGGAAGGAATTGACTTCATCTTTGTCTAATGACCAAATTCTGAGCAAGTTCTGTGAAGCAGATTTCTACAGTTGACGGAAAAACCCACCCATTGGGTGTTTTTTGTTTACCTTTATACACACTAGACAAGAATTTTCCTCTGACGAAGGGATGAAAAGTAAAACTAATTAGCCTAGTGCCCAGTACATTAGTAGGAAAAGGTGTTTCTTCTCTCTACTCCCTTAAAAAAAATTAGCTGGTAGGAAATAATTAATTTTAAAATGAAGCTACAGTGGTTGGAAGGAAGAATATTTTAATACTTTGCTGGCATAATTCTGTTCTGCAAAAATCGGTATGATTGAAGCATGTCATCAACTTTCATAACAGCCTTGGCATACCCTACTGAGAAATTAAGCACTGCCAGAGTCTGACATACTGGTATACAGAAATATAGAAACTAAGAAAATAAATACATTCCAAAGAAATGAAATGTTCATCCAAATAATGACAGTGCTGTGTGCAAAGGCAGAAGATAATGCTTGAAAAGCACAAATTATTTCCCTGCAAAGGTAAATCCTCTTTTGCTTTCTTGCCATAGCTCCTCAAAGAATAAATCAGTAACACTGGGTCTTGACACTGTGTGCTTGAACACTGAAAACAGAAAAACAGACAAAACCATAGAAAAACAAATGTTGTTTTCTTTCTCTTTCAAAAAAGTACAAGACTATGAAAAAAGAGATGATAATAAGTTAACACAAATATCTACAAAAGTACACAAAACTAAAAAAGCTAATGCTTATGCAAAGCAAAACAAAATAACATACTTAACACAAATTTAAATAGAACATTGATTGTGAGGTTTTTAAACTATGTGGCTTTGAAAGAGCCTGCGCTGCCTGTTGGAAATTCTCTCTATATATGCCATGTTCATCAAAACTGTAAAACCTGAAAGACTTCACTAGAGACTACAAAAATGTAGCTTTTCCCAGGTATTTCCATGAAGTAGCAGAGATAATCATTGTTAAATCTAGGATTTCCTCATATAGGCTCAACTTGGTGTTGCCTGCACTTGATAGCCTCACCCAGATCACTGATAAAGATGTTAAACAGAACTGGCCCCAAGAGAGCCCTGGGGAACACCACTCATGACCACCACCAACCAGATGCCATTCCATTCACCACCACTCTCTGGGCCCAAATCCATCCAGTTTTGTACCCAGCAAACAGTGCACCCATCCTCACCAAGAGCAGAAGTTTCTCCAGCAGAATGCTCTGGGGAGTGGCGCCAAAGGCTTTATTAAGACCCAGATATACAACATGCATGGTATTTTCCTTCATCCACTGAGTGGGTCGCCCTGCCAGAGAAGGAGATCCGGTTTGTTGAGCAGGACCTGCCCAGGTCGACCAAGCCTGATGACCTGGCTGTCCTGTATATAGTGTGTGATGGTGCTCAAGACAATCTCCTCCATAACTTTCCCTGGCAGTAAGGTCAAAATGACATGTCTGTAGTTCTCCAAACCTTCCTTTCAACCTTTCACGTAGATGGGTATCACATTTGCTAGTGTCCCGGTCCACTGAGATCTCCTTGGATAAAAAGGTCTGTTGGAAAATGATTGAAAGAGGTTTCTACCAGATCCCTCAGCACATTTGGGTGGGTCTCAAGGGAAAGCAGTTTTCCCATATTCACTGGCAAATGATAAGACATATGAATTAATATTTCTGTGAATATTTCTGAAATTTAAAAAATTACTTCAGTAACTCCTAACAAACATATACAACAAATACATTTTCAAACCTTTTTTTTGTGAGGTTACTCTAATGAACTGTTTGCTTGAGAGTTACTCTGCGTGTTTATTCTTCTATTATAAAATCAAAATATTTGCATTCTTAGTTCAACATCCCCAAAGTTCAACTCTTAAAAGTTATTTCATTGTTGTATTTTAAAGATCTCATTGGCTACTACTACCCAGCAAGTGATTTCTGAAAGAACTTTTGGTACTATTTCACTATAGTATCACCATAATGGTAATCTTGGTTATTCACTTTTTTATAAATTTAAAACTTCCTAGAAAAAAAACAACAAAAAATAACACAACAGAAATAAATTCCAGATTTCAATTTCGTGACATTCTAAATTTAAAAGAATATTTATATGGCACTTTTAAAGAAAAATCTAGACAGATTTTAGCTAATATAATGCAAAAGTTTTCCCACATCTACTACAGTATGGGAAAAAACACAAGAATTTTCAACTTCTAGCCTAATAGTTCCTGTGTCAAAAGACTGGACACACAATATTTGAGATGCATGACAAATTAATTTTCACTATTTAATCTGATGGAAGTCTGACTTCAAACATCACTTTATAAAAACAAAGAAATTTTATACTTTTTTGACTCTCAATTAATGCAATGTAAATAGGAGAATTTTAAAAGCAAAGAAATCAGAAATTACAAGGTTATTTCCTTCTAAGTCCTTACAATTAATTATTTTTGAGGAGAGACTCATCTGGGAGTTTACCTAATTATAATCCTTTTAAATTCTCCTTTTCAGTCTTATTAAAATGTAGAGCTCATTTCCAACACTGAAATGTTTCCTCAGTAATGTCTAAGAAAAAACATCTTAAAGAGTAAAAAAATTTAGAAAATTACTTAGTGATGAAAATTTTATATCAGCCTGAATCAGTAAAATCACTTTTTTAATGTAAAAATGGGAAATTTGCTGCAATCAAATATGCACTTAAATTATATGTGGTTTTGGCTTTAGAACTTGATTTTAAATTGCTATGGAGTGATGAAACAGATGACATTGCCAGTGCCCAGTTGGCCAGCTAATAGGTGGTAACTCAATAACTTCTGATTGTCTGTTGAGATCCAAAAATTCATTATGTTGCATTTGTATTATCCAGTGTGGTTTAATTTAATTTCAAAACAAACTACTTGCACATTCTTGTTTTAGTTCAAGTTTTGTATGTACAACTGGCTGAGCTCTCTGTGTATGTTTACTATATGACACTGGAAAAAATAAAAGTAAAAAATATTCATATTATTTAAATCAAATCGGATTCTAATTTCTTTATTGATTTATTAAAGCTTTAACTGTCAAGCAATAATCTGTACATTAGGATATCTATCAGAAACACAAGAGACAAACCACAATACTACAAAATGTTATCACACCCTTCCATGAAATGCAAGCTGGGTGCCTGCTGGCTGGCCTGGGGGCATCCACAGGGCTGTCATGTGGCCAGGTCCAGTCAGAGCTCCAAGAGTCACTGGGTCACTCCTTTTTTTCCCCCCATCATGTCTCAGAGCGTCTCTTGTCCTATATACTTATTTCTTTTCAAGCTGACTCTTCTGTTTCATAAGTCTCTGAAGTCCCTTGGTTAGCATTTAATCCAGCTGATGATCATCTTCCTCTTCAGAATTATCAGTCCGTGGTGAATAGCCTGACTGTCCCACTCACCCATCCTCTTACTGTTACTTTCCTCCCTTTTCCAGTTGCTGTTATCCCAGCATTTTGCCAAGGTTGGGCCATGCAGACAAACCCAGTAACATGATGTATCCCCCAGATGGCAAATTTCTTGAACAGCCCACCTGAAACAGATCAGCTTTCAGCTAAACTTGAAAGAATTTGCTATGATTGCTATTTACACATTGAGGCTGTAATGGTAACAGACAGCAGAACTGAAAATTAAGGATTGAAATGAAACTGCTTCTGGCACTTGGACAAAAATCAGAATGGAAACTGTCAGAGTTGTACACAAAGAAACAAGGAGAAGAAAAAGAATTATTAGAACTGAGTGGTACAGTATCTACCAATAACACATCATTAGTGGATTTTTAAGAAATACAGCTACCCCATAATGCTATTGTAATTAAGCGTGTTTTGACCATCATCATACAAGATAAAGTCTGTTTAATTTTTGAGCTGGAAACTGATGGTTACCTAAAAATTCGTGATTATTAATCACCAACTTTCAATATGGTCAAAGAAAAAAGAATCAAAAGGAGTAATAAATATAATTAGTACTTCAAGGAGAGGCACTTCCATAACCGAATGGATAATTACAATATTTGAAAAATGGAAGGAAAAACTGGGATGGAAAATCACAGAATTAAGCATATACATAGAGAAGTCCACAATTTAAAAACCAGCAAAAATCATTACATATTCCCTTGGCTGTAATTGTAAGGTGAATTACAGTGTTAAGAAATATAATATCTAGATAGTCCTTGAGGTTTGCCAACAGTGCCATTCTCAATACCAGAGGTCTCAGGCAAAGATTGACAGGATACAGTGGAAAACAGATAAAACATTTATACTTTATACTTTCCCTGGTGACGAGCTTGCTTGGTTCCCATAACTAGAAAATTCATCAGCAAATGCTCATCTGACTCAAGAGCAGGACTAGTATGTAGATTTCTGTCCCTAGAAATATGTGAAAGCTGACTGCAGGTAAGATGACTAGGAGAAATTTCTTGTGAGAGAGGAGTAAAATGATTCTCCCTTCTCAAGTGACAAAGAAAATGAAGACCTAGACCCCTCTCAGGGAGATCAGAGAATGAGAGTGGCTCAGAAAGCACTGTAGGAGGTTACTCCTTCACTGTAGGAGTCTTAGCTATGTTTTTTAACAAGAGTAAATATTTTTGGACATTATGTAAATTTATGCAATGCTGTCTAGGATGATGAGTACACAGTCTGTATGAGAGTGAAGTGGTGAGAAAGATCAATGAAGTCCGTAATAGATGCTGAGCCACTGGCAGGTCAGAAGTGGTAGGAGAGAAACTACAATACAGGCAGGAAAATGGAACAGAGTCTTAACTCAAATCAACATCTATAAGCCTGTCCCCAGAACAACCTCCAGGAAACAGAAAATATGAAATACAATACAGCTTGGAATACTATAGGCTTTCAAAGGTTCTGTGAAAGAATTAGGAGACAAACAGATGTAAGCTATCTAAGTTTTAATAGTAGCAGGTGAATAGAATGCACAAAAGAATGAAGGAGTAACAGGTCACTAGGAGGCTTGCCAGTAGAAACATAGAACCACTTAAGTTGGAAAAGGACCTTAAGATCATTGAGTCCAACCATTAACCTAACACTACCAAATCCACCAAGCTTGTTATCTCAAGAAACCTAAAATTTTCGCGCACACAAATAATGCACCAGGGAAATCTATGATTCACTGTTCATCCTACCTCAGTGAACAATAATAATGGCCCATAGTCTGGTTAGATACTTCATAGGACTCTGGCTCTGTTGGATCACACATTTGTGTAGCTCTATGAAAGGAAGAAAATACTTTTGCATGCAGGGGATGTAGTACCCTAATGCTTTCCTCAAACAGGTCTAAAATAAAACAGAAATTAAAGGCATTCCCTTCCTCTTAGACAAAATCTGTTATATTTATGTAACACATACATAGAGTTGATTTTTAATGTATCCTATGTGTGATATAAATCAAACTGGAGCCTACTATTTAATTACATCTTTCTTATCTTTTATCAAAGTGAAATGACAAACAATGCTAAGTATCTAATATCAACGAATTTATTTTCTGCCTCTACTGTGTTAAAAAAGACATTTACTAGTTAATAGTTTACTAGCTTATAGTTAATGACTTCAAATCAGCCTAATGATCAAATATGACATGGAGCATTGTATTCTTCATTCATAAAAAGATGCTTGCATGTTGATAAATATTTACGAGACTAGAAAACTGCATTCCAAAAAGGCAAAAATGCTCATGTTCAGCTTGTATAGTGTGGCTATGACAATCAGAAAGTCCATTTTGGTACATAGTTCTGAATTAAGATAACATCAGAAGATGGAAGCCATTGCTGGTCATAGATACCACTCTCTCAATCAAGATGATATAGCTTCTTGCTCTTCCAGCTTTTGCAATCACACATAAGACACTGACAGATCGGTTAAAAAAATGCTCTTCAGAGTGAGACCATCAAGTCCAGTTTTCTGTCTCCAACAGTGATAATAGGAGAAGCTATACGGGGAGAATGTACGAGACTGAACACCTTCTACAGTCCATCTCCTTCACCCACTTCTACAATTATTCTGCTAGAGATATGAGGTAGGTCTATGCTGAGTGCTTTTAATATCTATTTATGGACCTATTGTCCATCTATTACTTTTAATCCCTTTGTATAAATTTACTGATATTCTGTGCTTCTACACAGTCTCATGGCAGCAAACCCCATAAATTCACTATTTCCTTTTAACTGTTTTAAACTGGACACTTGCTGTTTGCACTGAGCAGTTTCTACTTGTGCTGAAGGATTTAATGAATAACAGTTCTGCATTCAGTTTATCCATTGTTTACAGTTGCATAAAACTCTGTTATAAACCATCACTCCTAAGTCATCTCCTCTCCAAACTGAAGAGCCAAGCCATTTTAGTCTCTCTTCACAAAGTACATTCTCCATCCCCCAAACCATTTTAGTTGCCTTTACATGTACTTTCTCTAATTCCACAATATTTTCTTACTGTGACCAGAACTGTACATAGTACTGTCTAACCTACAGCACTAAAAGGTTTTCTTTCAAAAAGATTGCTTCAGCAAAGAAGACAAAATCAAAAAATTGTTAAAAATAAAAGCATTTTTCAGCACTTCCTTTTAAAAATGCTTTACTGTCATTTTTCTCTCCATCTTTAGAAATAATTCAGAAAGGCTTTACTCAGTTGTGATCACTCACACAGGAATTTCTGCGAGGCAGACCAAAGTGTCTTTGTACTCAAAACCCCAGACCTTGTTTAATTGCTTATTATAAAAAGATGGGACCATGTTAACATCTTTTACTTGCACCATCTATTTACCATACTGGAATTAACACATCCCGTTCCAGAAGGCCTGATGCAATGTTTAAAAGGTGAAAAAAAAAAAAAGAAGAAGAAAAAGGAGGAAGATATTTATTTCTCTTTCCTCAAACATCACTCCTGAAATGCTAAGATAAAGATTTAATACTCCTCTTTGCTAATGAGCTTTCATTTCAACGTCCCAATAAAAATGCTGCCAGTTAATTTAGACAAAATAATTATTCTGTTGGGGCCATTTCCATACTCCACATTATGTAATGTACCACTGAGACAAAGAGAGACAGCAGTTCAGATCTATTACATCAAACTTGGGTTTAGTAACCCTGAGGGCTGTTCAGCCACCAGACTAAATGGTAAAAGAAGAAACTACACCTACAGAAACATATATATTTAACACAGAAGAATGGAAAATATTTGGTGAATTCAAACTAAGTCCACTGTTAGCTGCAAGCCATATTTTTTGGCAAGTGAATTATGTCTTGATGCCGCATTCAGTACTAATGAGTTCCTTCTAGAAGGTTAAACTGCAATGAGAAATGTGGTGAAATGTCTATCTTTTGATAACTTCCAAGCCAAACCAAAAAATTTAAAATTAACTAAGGTTTAGAAATGTTCCAACTATATGTAGGGGGAAAGGAATGCCAGAGCAACTGATTTCTTGGCTGCTTAGAGGGAGAAAGAGACAGACTGACGCAAAAGAAATGGAAAAAAAATAAAAAGAAAGCTGGGATGGAGAGAACAAAAAGATCTTTAGCATACTGCCTTGTAAAACCTGAACTACAGCCCAGGATTTCTTACTATGCTCAACAACTTTTCTAATTTAGGGGTTAAGCAGTTGTATACCCCTAAACCATAGGGCCAAGTACCACTATATTGATCAATCTGCATAATGTGTCAAAATTCACTATTTATAATATTCCAGAGCTCCACTTGTTGAAAAGTCTTATTAACTCTAAAGATTCCAGTCCTGCTACAGTTGTTCAGAGTAGTCAATAAGACTCTAGCCTTCCTTGTTCATATGTTTAGTGCTTTAATATTTGAGAATTGCATTGAAAAAAACTATGATTAAAAATATCATATTCAACCGTCTGAGTCTAAGAAATGCAGCAGCTAGATCTGGTTGTGCAATGTTCCTCTGCCTCTATATATGCTTTCACTTTGAGTACATGACTGTCTTCCTCACACTTTTCATGCTTATTCCATGAGCAGTACGGACCCTTTGCACTGACTTGGTCCCTTTGAATGTATTCTTCCTTTCAGCATCTTATGAGAAATTTAATTGCAAACTAGAAAAGAATTCTGATCTGCGTGTATTTCTCATTAGAGAAAAAAAAATCTCTCATTTCTGGGTGTGTAAAAGATTTTAAAGAAAAATTATAAACTTTTAGAAGATTTCATTCATGTATTTTTGGGGAAAAATATTAAAATTTTTACTAGCTGTTACTAAAATACCTAATTCAGAGGCATGCACAGCTCCAGTCCACAAATAGGGAACACAGGTCAGTGATACAAATGTACCCTGTGATGCTGAAACATGTGGTCCTACGAACAACAATTTATTTATTTTTCACCCCAGTAAATTTTATCAGCAGAAGAGCATGAGATCCAGGTTTGAATTAGCTTTTAGGCAAAACTGTAACAGAAAACTACTGCATTAACAATAACACACAGAAATGTAAGCTGTGTAAAGAAAAATGTTAAATTCTGAAAGTGTTTAAAATAATCAATTCAAAATAAATGTTTCTATAATGTTAGTATCACTAGAATGTTTAAAAATTACAATTTGTCCTTGTGATTTTTTCAATTTAAATGCAGTGAGATCTGAAAAAACTTCTATTTTAGAGTAAAAAAATAGTGAACTTTAATATAAAATGGTAACTTTATTTAGACATTTTATCATTAGAATATTCTATCTTCCACTGTCATCTGCCTGACTGCTGTCCTACAGTGACTCAGTAAAGCTGAATGAATACAAATAGAACCACCTACTAGAAAACATAAAGATTGATCATAGAGAAAGACTAAAGAAACCTAAGAAAATGAGGAAACACTGAACAAGAATCAGAGAAAGAAATATAAAATATTAAGGATTTTTCTTCCCTTTTAATGGGCAATATGCAGTATAAAATATCATTCAAATTAGTTTTTCATTGACTAATGGTAGTGGCTAGTAACAAGAAAATTGAGTCTTCCATCCAACCCTTTCAGATTTAGTATTTTCAAGAGTTGATAATAATATTACTTATTTAACATTTCATTCTGCAAGGTGCTAAGCACTATGATCATCAGTGCACTTGCATTCTTAGGTAATTTTAAGCAGGCAAGTAGCCCACATGAAAGCATCATCATGGCTTTCATAATCATATGATGAATCACATTATTGAATCCAGGCAAGAATGTTCAGAACCTTGTACAATCAAGTTAAGGGCTTTACATGAAGTGAAAAGACAATGAAGACACCCTGAAGAGTTTATAACTATCAGTTTAAGGAATATTAATGTTTTTATTCCAAAAAATTCGCCTGAATGTCTGTGAACACATTTTCTTCCATATATCATCATCTTCTGTTACTAATTCTTTGGATACTTTAGTGCTGTTATATATCTGACTTGCTCTATTTTTTATAGACCCATAAAGAAAGGCAGTTGGGTCTTGTGGGAGTGGGGGGAGAAAAGGGGGAGCAGAGGAGGAGAGGGGATGGTGGTGATAAAATGTAATTCCTCCGAACACCTGCTGAGTTTAATTGCACTACAGCTGCTGCTGATTGTAAGTGGGAAAGGGAGATATAAGGCAGAGGGAGAGGTGGTGGTGTTACTGACTGATTGGCTGTCGTTACATCCAGTTTTATTGTCTTTTTTTACCCTTTCAGTATTATTCTTACAAGTTAAAAGAGACTCTGAGTCTAAGGGATTAGGGACCTAAACCAAAGAAGAATCTTATGATCTGTGAGCAGAATGAGATGTGGTGTTTCCTGGATGAAGACATCTGAAGAGAGCATGTGTGAACCTCAAGAGCAAGACTGATGATCCCAACAGACAAATTGCCACAGTATGCAGCATTCACCAGAATGAAAGGTTTATAGGTGAGATATTTAAAGAGGTCACCACGCCCAGAGTATGTGGGTCTGCAATGAAATAGAAGACAGTGCTTGAGATGAAGGAGCTGTGGTCATTCAAAAGGGATAGCAAACCATGCAGAGAAATTTTCAAGCAGGTTCTCATTCTTCAAGAACTTAAAGAAAACAAAATATGGTGGGTTTGTAACATCAAGTTGCTGTGGAATAAATCCCTGTTCACAAAATTGATAGGAATGGGTACTGAAAACTGGACTGCTGTAACCTGATAATTGCTGAGGACAAGCTGCTTTAATACAGAGAAGCATGATGCACATAGTTGTGATTCAAAGATGTGACAGAATATTATAACTGGGTAACTCTCTCAGAAAACAAAGCAAATTTATATTATCCATATCCCCCCATTTTGGGTTACTTTATAAGCAGCTGCAAAGCTAAAAAATGCTAATAGTGATGTTAAATAACTTTTGGAAAAGTTTAGATTTACCATTCAGTGGTAATAGATGTGGGAGGAAGAATTTCCTTTAATTTGGAGCATGAAAAATAGGACTTTTAATTTTCAGAGTTATACTAATATTAGTTATATATAGGAGTTCAAATTTTTTAAGAGAACTTACTTTATATGTATTTTTGACTATATAAGTAAAAAACTGTCTCTGTTTAAAATAAATCATTTTCAGGAAAGCTTTACCAAAATAAAAATTCTGTAGATGGTTCTACTGCCTATTACATGGAATATGAGCTTAATTATAAGTGCCTGTGTAATAGGATCAGTAAGAAAATTCAAGCTGGGAGGATACAAATGTTTGTGGTACATACTATAAGAACACACATTGACATCAAATAGTAATTAATTAATGATCAAATTAGAAGGGAAGAGGAAAAAGATGGGATAATGTTTGCCTGGATTAAAAAACTACAGCCAATTCTTCCAATCCTGGACAAAAAGGGACCTTGAGCTGGCTTTGCCATCACTTGAAAAATTGAAACAGAGAAAAGGGAGACCTTTGCATCCTGTTACACAGCAAGAAAAGTCCGAGAGGTAGGACCTACTTAGTTGTTAACATTTCGCTCTCTAACATTCATTCTACTTGGTACTTTAATGTCTAGCAAACCCTCTTAACAGTGTCAGGGTCTCTTCACTTGGCCTCATGTATCCAGCTTATTTTAAGCAGTCTAAGATCTCATTGACATTACTGAAGCCTTTGCAGTCTGAGTGTTTCCTATGTGATGCATCTTTGTAAAATTTTCAGGAATTAGTTAATTTGCCAAGTTTGAAGACATCTTTTCACCTTTTCATCTTTTATTTTAAATAGGGTGTGATCTCAACTCTGATTTGACATACGTGTATATGTAGAGCCACAAAACGTTGTTAATAAAAAAGCTGTCACTCTTTGCTGCACCCATCATTATATTCATTGTTTTTACATCAGTGTTCTGACTATAAGGTAGAAAGAGATACACAAAATGCAAAACTTTCTTTTTGAAAAATGTTGGTTAGAATTTTCAAATTGTTTATATGCCGACCTAACCATTTAAAAATATTGAACAATTTCTATAATTCCATCTCCATTAAGGTTGTCATTCCAAGGATGACTTATCTGCTCTGCTTTGATACTAAAATAAATTTATTAATTTTGAATTAAATTGATTTCTTAACCTACAGATTGACTACTGGGGAAATACAGAAAGTATAAATAAATATTTTCATTTCCTATTACAAATATCAAAATCCTGACAGTTCTCAGCTGCTATAAGGAGTGAAGAAAATGTTATTAATCAATCTAGGAACAATATGGGCTATGAAGCAAAAGGTTCTCTTTTTTTATATAACTCTCCAGATTGCAGGTTTCTCGTTGAGACTCTTAATATAGATTGTTTATCTTTGTCTCTGTTTGATCAGTCTAATTATAAGCCCTCATTATGTCTTATTTTCAAGACATCCTAGCATCACTAGTCCACAATGCAAATTAAAAACTTTTCCTTTTCATAACATATTAATTTTTCATGCTTTCTCCTCACAAGAAAAAAAAAAAAAAAGAAGAAAACAAAACATTTAAACCACCACCACCAACAAAACAAACAAAATTCCCCAAACTTTGTAAGTCAAACTGTACTGAGGAGCACTATGAAGACCTGAGAAATCCTTTTCCCATATTGACAAAAAGTCTACTTAAAACTTGCTCTCTTAATTGCTAAAAAAAATTAAAAACAAATAAATAAAAAGACTTACATTAATAATTTATAAACACCGAGGAATGGAGGTTGCACAATTTTTCTGGACAAGATACTTTACGACTGGACTCTCATAGAACCACAGTCACATAATCATAAAACAATTTCTGTTGAAAGGGACATTAAAGTCATTTAGTTCCAACCCTCCCAGCGACAGGCATGAAGACCTTCCACAAAGCTAAGTTGATAAAATTCCCCTCCAACCTGACCTTAAACACTGCCAGAGACTGGGGCATCTATGGCTTCCCTGGACAGCCTGTTCCAGTGTCCCACGACTGTCATAATAAATAATTTCTCTTAGGTGACTCCAAAACTGTCTCTTCTCCAGGCTGAACAAGCCCAGGGCAGGTCTAGTCTCTCTAGTTTGGTGGCTTCCCCTGAACTTCCTCCATTATCAGAACCTGTCTTGTAGTTGGAGGTGAGGGTGGGGAGGTGGGAGCGGTACAAACTGCACAATTCTAAACTACATCTCACAAATACAGAGCAAAGGGGCATAGTCACCTCCCTCATCTACTGGCTGTGCTCCTGCCAGTGCAGCCCAGGATGCTTGGACACCTTCACTGCCAGGGCCCAGTGCTGGCTCACATCCAGCTGACTGTGAAAAGCCACAGATCTCTCCCAGCAGAGCCACTCCTTGAGCAGTCCATCCCTAGCCTGTATCCATGCAACAAGTTCTTCCTTCCCAGATGCAGAACTTCAGTCTTTGTTCTTGCTGAATATCATAAGGATTGTCTTTGTCCATTCTTTTGGCCTGTCCGAGTTCCTCTGAATGACAACCCTTCTTGAGTGCATTGACTTGTCCACCCATTTTGGTGTCACCTGCAGACATGGTGAACAAGCACTCTATTGCTTCCTCTAGGTAATTGATAAAGAAACTGAACAAATCAGACCTCAGTACATAACTTCATCATTCTTAAGTTCCTGATCCCCACTATCAGCCTATACATCCAGTTTTTTTATCTATTTACTAGCCACACATCTGGGCTGCAATGTCATAAGTTGAACATGAGAATATTCCCAAACACAGTGTTGCTAGCCTTCCCAAACTCAGGGTAAATTACACCTAGTGTTCTTCCCTTATCCACAAATCCAGACATTTTAACATGGAAGATGATCAGATTGATCAGGCATGAATTACCTTCTCCAAACCATGCCAACTTTCCCTAGTTTTGTTCTCCTCCTTTGTGTGCCCAGAAGTGTGTTACAAGAGGACTTGCTTCATGATTTTTCTAAGGACTGAAGTTAAATTAAAATAGCCTGTAGGTCCCTGGATAATTTTAATGCTCTTGTTTGCAGATTCACGGAACACATCCTTTCATCTAATCTTTGAATATTTCCCCTAAATTTATGACTTTCAAGATGACAGAGGATGATGTTGCAATGACATCAACCAGGTCTCTCAGTGTGCTTGTATGCAGCCCATCAGTTCCCATGGACTTTTATGGGTTAAGTTCTCTCAAGCTATCATTAACTCACCCATTGATGATAGTTCTTGAACTCTTTCATTAATCAGAGAGACCTGAGAGACTGAGACAAGGAAAGTATTGAGTACCTAATCCTTATGTGTCTGCTGTTGCTAAATCAACCACTCCTTTTAGCATTGGGCACACACTCTCCTTGTTCAACCTTTTAGAGCATAGCATTATTGCCTTCAATGTCTGTCACAAGGCTGAACTCCAGCTGAATTTTGGGTTTCCTGACACTATCCCTACACTCCTTGGGCAATATTTTTAGACTCCACTATTGTATTCTGTTCCTTTTTTCTTCCCCTGTGTTCTGCTTTTACAGGTTGGAAAATCCTGCTTAGCCAAACAGGTCTCCTGATACATCTACATCTCTCTTTGAGTATCAGGACACTTCTCACACCTGAGGATGATGCTTTCTTGAGTGCCCTTACCTTTCATATGTCTTCAATAGGATTGCATCTATCAATTCTCTAGAAGGTGAAGATTTATAATAGCAAACATATAACTGTTGAGGGTATAATTCCCACAGATTGCCAGCTATGAGGCTTATAACTTTAAAACATGCATTACTTAATTCCAAATTTATGTTATAAATGTGTGTTTGCACTAAAATTTAACAACATGAATACTACTTCAAGCTATTCTTTTGAAAGCATCACACATAGGTAGTTATGATGGAGATACCTAAATCTGAATCAGTCACATAAATTCCATGTATGGCCAGTGAAGAAAATTAATATGCTCTGAAAGACAAATTGTTAGTCTAAAAGAGGCAGCCAAAATAATCCAGAAACATGCCCCATGGTATCTCTCAATTGCCTCTTTTCTCGTTTTCTTGTCTTTGATTCAGACAACTAAATCAGGTGTAGACATTCACTTGGTGAGATGGACCTTCATAGAAGTTATACACCTTTAAGGAAACAAAAGAATGTGTTATAAGAAATTATAAATATGCTTTATACACATTTCCTCCCTTTCTTTGAAACTATTGCAAATTTCATTTCTAATTACTTTTACTTTTTACTGAATTTGCTTGATATATAACCAGAATTTCCTTCCTTAAGTCAATTTTTTGGGCAGAAGTTTCTATCTGAAAATTACCTAGGCATTAACTTGACCAGAGATTATGTTATTAACTTTATTGTTTTTTCTAGTCTACATTTAAAATGTTACTGACATAAAAGAAACAAAAGAAATTAATTTATAACAAGTATCCTTAAAAGTATCCATAAACATCTTTAGAAAAGGATGAAAATTTATTTTTCCTTCTTAAATTTTTTTAATATAAAAAAGACACCAATAGGAATTGGTGACTCTTGGTTTGTTTAGGAATTTGAATTATTTTTAGCAAGGAGAATTTGCCAAGCATAGCAGAACCGGAAATAGAGTCTAATGAAATTTTGAGCTGCAATGTAGGCTAATGATACTTGAAAGTGACATGGTTATATCTCAACAGGATAGCACTGGCTTAGCCTAAATGTCAGGAGCTTGACAGGCAGGTATCATAAAGATACATGTCAGTCACCTCCAGTGCAAGAATAAGTGATGAGCATTGTCAAGAATGTCCTTCATTTTTCCTTGGCAATTAAAGCAAACAGGGGCCCCAATGTCTGCTCTGCTGTTCCATTCACTTTCTCCTATCTAAGCATTTGCTGTTTCATTCTCTTGATTAACAAAATAGTAACATGAAGATAAGAAATGAAGGAGAAAATAGTTGTCTTCTCACTTCAGTGGTACCGACCCATTTTTTTGCATAGAGATTAAAAAGGAAAATAGTTAAGTTCTATAGTTAAGTTTAAGAGTGCTTAAAACCTTGTTATTTTTTCAACACTGTTCTATTTATATTCAAAGTTTAGTAACCCTGTAATACTGACTTTGGCAACAAAGTGGTGAGTTCTGGTTCATAACCTAATCTTCACCATCATTTCTACCCTGAACAGCTGAGATACATAAACCATGGAGGAAAGTCAACAGTAAGATCCTTATCAGAGAGGAGAGCAAGGTGAAAAATATGCCATCTTCATGTGAAAACTAAAGAAACAAGACTGGGAAAAAGAAATAACCAGAAGAAATAAAGGCTAGGAAGAGGCACAGAAATGAGAACTGCACAAACTGAGAGGTGAGAATACCAGCCAGTTGCCTGAATCATCCACCAGCTTGTTTCAAACATCATCCGCCCAGTGAGAGCTCGTATGCCTGGAGCTGTGTGAAATCGGAGGCACATTGCCAGGACGGCAAGGAACTGCCTTCATGCAGACTCCTACCTCAGTTAAATGTTCCCTCCTCCTGTTGTCTTACAAGGGAATAGGTAGCTATGACAGTGGATTACTGCCAAAGCCAAGGTGTATGCATCACCCTGGCAAACTGTGATTCATTATAGCCAGGAGCAGGATGCACAGTAGATGAGCAGCATTATTTCTAGCCAGAGCTACTCACTGGCTGGTAATGAGAACAACGCCTTAGGGGAACTCAGCTGATTTTCTTTTTCCAGTTTCTGCACCAGCCTGATTCCTTCCTACGCTGCCAACTACAGGCAAGGAAGAGATGATTCTTGCTCCCATGACTTCATGCTTGATTTAACCCACAAACCAATGTGCCCTAAGGCTCTCCAAGTTTGGCTTACCAACTGTTCTTGCAATTACACATAAAGTGTTCCAATGTTTCTGTTTTCTCAAAGCCAGGAAAAAGAAACTTCCATAGAGCCCATCCACCCAAGCAAGCCTATCACACAGATAAACATGATCTCACTGAAAAAAGCAAAGGAGGCATCTAGCCCTACAAACACAAGTCTTAGAATATAAACAGACTCTTTCCTGCCAATTTATCCTTACTGGAAAGTTTCTCCATCATAGACCCTTGCCAACAAATAGAAAAATTAAGGTGCTTTACAACAGGCAACCAAAGCCTGTAAGCATCAACTGTATTCAGTGGCTTGAAAGGCTTTAACTGCTAGGACAGTCTTTCCAACTCTATTCACATTTCATACACGTTTTACATGCTCCTTTTCAAATACCCAATGGAAAACAAAGGACCATTAAAAATGGGTAGATCTTTCGTGCACCTGACCATCAGCTCATTTTGGCCTATTCTGTAGATATTTTGCACTTGCTCAAGCAATAGTTTAAGAGTTTTTTGGTTTATGAACCAAAGTAAGGCTATCAGGGGTCATGATTGCAAAAGATCAATAGTAACAAATCACATTTGTAATGACATCATGTCAGTTGGTCTTTGATCATCACTGAAAACATTTAACAGTTATTAAAATTTCTTGGAACATTTTTGGCCAGAGAGACGACTTTAAACGTGGTGTTCCATTAAAATTCACTAGGTCTGGAATTCAATGGTAAGTTCACTCTGCAGCCTGAGAAGCAGAAAGGATAGGAAAGAAAAGGCGTGGTATACCCAATTCAACAGGATATACCATATCTACAAAACCATGAATAAATACTGAGGTTTTATAGTCTTATGACAAATAGCATCTCTTTCCTTAATTTTGGTGTTCAGCATTTTCTTTGTGGATATGTCAAGACAATTTATTCATGCCAAAGTACTTGGAGAAAACTAATAGCTCTCAGGCCTTTTTTTTTTCCCTATGGTTGTATTAATTCAAAAGAAATCTGCTGGTAGTAACATGCTTTGCTAGTCTGAAACTAATTCTGGATCAGCTTTGTGTGCAACTTACCTTCCTCGTACTGTATTTCTTACAGCACTGCTGGACACTTCACACCTACTATATAGCTTCTGATATACAATTCTGTTTTCCAGATCTTGAATCCAAAATTCTTGACCTTGAAATACTTCAGAGCAAGCACTTCTTGCTGAATGAATACTTTTGTCATCACTAAGCATTTCACCAGCTGCCTATTGATAAACAATTGACAACTAATCATGACCACTTAACAAGTTTGGTTAATGAGAATACTTTGCTATTGCTCCTACAGACTTACAATCACACTCTGATTTGATTAGTTGCACTGATAAGAGCAATATCTATTTCTTAGAGATAATAATTCCAACTGAGTAAAAGAAACCCGACAACTCAACAAGAGCAAAAATGTAGTAGTAACTTGAATTGTAGTAAGAGGACAGGAAGAAATTGTATAAGGCTTCTTATTAAATAAATAAATAAACCCTTCAAAGAAAAGAAGATATGACTTAGAAATAAATTAATTCCTCTATAAAGTAGGAAGGCTTGTTGATCTTGACACTCTCAAAATAGGTGACTGTAAATAAATGAAGACTATTATGTTGTGAAATTATACCCAAGGTAAATAAATGTGGAAGGCAATTAGTGGGGAACCTAAAATTAAATTCTAAATCTCTTCAGTAACCATATGCAGGCAAGTGGTAGAAGAGAGGATTTTTTTTTCACAATGAAATTACCTTGAATATGGCTGAAATTTGAAGTCAGCAACTTCATGCAGGGATTGCAATTACCTCAACAGCTTCCAATAGCTATGTTTGAGATTTGGCTGAGTTTTTATAACACAATATTGTGTTATAAACACCACTTTGAAAAGAAATTAGGAGATTTCCATGATACTGCCTTACTTTTATGCTCAACAGTAATGTATATTTCCTTTGCTCTCATTCTCTCTGCTGTCTTTTACCCTGGAAACATGCTCTAATCCTTGCAATTTTTTTAAAATAAATGGATATGCTGAGATCTCATCAGTTTTCTATATATTCAATAAAAATTCTGGAACTTGGCTTAAAAGAAACTTAGGTGGAATTTTCAAGATGAAGTCCTTCTCCTGGTGAAACTTATTAGAATTTGTTTCACTTCTTTTAGAGGTCATTGTTTTAGCTTTATTTCTGTAATAAATATCCTCATGTCAGTGATGTTTCTTCATAAGAGAGGTATGAACAGTGCACCTGCTTTCCTTTTTCACTTGCTAAAACAAAAGAGTCTTGGTCTAAGCAGAGATTACCTAAGAGACATCTCCATTCAAACAGTACCATAGGCAAATGAATTCATAACCAATTTACAGTATTATTGATTTTTTTATACTTAGTTTATATCATTTTCTATGATTTTATATCATCTTTTTTCTAATATTGCCTGTTAGACTGTTTTCAAACAAAATGTTGATTCTGTACCCTACTTCATTACTTCCATGCACAGTTCTCCTTATCCTGATTAGTGGCTGTTCTACCTGCTCCTCATCACTGCTTTTCTGTGGTAGAAGAGATGACAGAAGCTTATGGACCTCTATCCTAAGTGACTGTATCTTCTTCCCAGCCTGATGCCCTATGTTCTCAAGAAAAAAAAAATAATAAAGCGCAAATTGAATTTAACTGGATTATGCATGCTATTTTGTTATAAGTTTAGACCACTTACATTGAAGTTTTGGTCACTGAGAAATAATTAAGCAACCCGTGTCTCATCACAAAAATATTCATCTATTAACGTGCAGGTATAACAGCATAATAGTGTAGTTCACAAACCATCTTTAGTAACAAGATTTTTAGTTGCCAACACCAAATCCTTTCACAAACTACTTCCTGCTTCAAGGTCTCTTGCCAGGGTAATGAGATGCTCCATCATGAAGTTATATATAATTCTGTCAAAATAATCTTAGAAAGTATATAATTTCGAATCATTGTTGGAAGCAGAGACATGAGCAACTGCAAATGTGTTCTTCTAAACTGGGAATGTAATATAGAATTAAATGCAAATGACTACGTTAATGCAACATTATGATTGAGATATGACACAAACAAATGTCATTAAATTCCAAATATGGTTCCCACAGCAACTGTAATTTTGCTGCTTTGCACTTTCTGTACATATTATATTGTATTTCTGTGCCATATACTGTGCAGTATTAACTTCACTGCATTTTCGTATATTTGCACTGTGACTGAGTAATGGTTGTTCTGGGAACACAAACTGAGTTTCTATTTTTCTTAATGTAAAATCTTCACAATAATGTTGCCATTTTGTTTCTATGTTTAATTTCTTTTGTTTTTGCTGGTTTGTTCTTCTGGTTTTTTTCAAAGAAGATAGTGTATTATTTCAATGTATATGGCCTGGCTAGAAGTCATCGCTTTTGCAGGTAAGTATGTTTTTGAGCTATACTCCGAGCCATGAATATGCTTAAATAAATTTTATTTCACTGGATACTAGTTAGCTTGATTTTTTTTTTTCATTTTTGGCCTTTTCCTTCCCAATATCACAGCTTGAGCTTTAGTTTCAAACCAAGAAGACAAGAGGGAAGGGAAACCTCAGTGCTGTCTGTAACTTCCTCATGAGGGGAACTGCTTTGAAACTGGATGTACCTCATCAAAATTTGGGGTTGTTTTCTAAAATTTTTAAATACCCATTTTCAATAGTTTCGCCATATATATGCCCATTATATCTCAATGTAATTTAGTCTTAGGAAAACATCTGCTCATGTGGACTATAATTCTGTTTGATTTCATTTTGGTGAAATTCCTGAAAGGTAAGTTCATGTTAATGGTGTTTTATACATAGAAGAGCGCATACAAGACAATATTTGCCCTGGAGTGCTTCCCTAAAATGTCCTGAAAGCCGCCTTCTTATTTTTCCGTTTTAGAGCTTACCTATTAAAAAAGTGAGAGAGAGAGAAAAAAAGTGTTTTTCAAACTGTGTTACCTCGTGTTTTATAGTAGCCTAAGTGTGTAAACTACCTCAGTGTAGAATGCAAGTAATAAATAAGCAAGTAACAAATAAGCAAGTAAGTAAAACAGGTAAAACAAGTCACAAGATTTTGAAGATGATAGCATAGCATAGTTTTGAAAACAAATTACTGAGATATTATCAATGTCACTTTGGTTTAACAATTTGAGGTTCTGATAATTGTTTTAATAATTCTGTTCTGAATAGCTTTTCAAATCCAATAAAATTACCTATGCTTTATTTGAAATTGTTGCCCATGGCAGACCTTGAATAATATTTCTAAAGGAAATTAATGAGATATTATGTATGATTTAAATAAACAATTAAGTTTAGTTGAAAGCAAACCTATCTTTCAGCACTAAAAGTAGTAATAGATTCTTCTAAACTGATAGAATTGTGTTGTATGTTCTAACATCTTTGATTAAATACAGCAAGTGGGCTAAGATACTATAAAATACACACCTGCATTCTCCCTATGTAAGTTTACATTTCTGTTCCAAAACTTGTCTCAGTCTGTTATAATGCTCTAATTCAAAGGGCAAATATTTATATTCTTTTATTTCTTTAATGAAGATGTGTCATTATTTTGTAATATTTGCACATATTTGGATTTTTTTTCTTTTGTTCTCTCTATAGTTCTATACTATAGTACAACTGAAGTTAGCAAAAGGATTACCTGCTCATAATGCAGAGTACTGGACAGGTCCAGCAACAGTTCTTGTCTAGAATTTCAAGTTCCTTTGTTTTGTGTAACAAGTGGGAGGAATAAATTCATCTATGTCAAAAAGGCAAAAAATATTTAGGACTTTTAAAAATATAGATGAAATAGTAGCTTGACACCATTATTTTTACTCAGTACAAAAATAATAACAGTGAAATTCTTACTGCACACAAATATCATTGGAATCAAAGTTTACATGACCAAAGAACAAGTTCTGTTTACACACAGAAACTCTTGTGGTTTAAAGCTGAATCCTGTAAGTCTGTACGTGTTCTAAGAACACAATTTTCATACATACCTTGAGAGATCAAGATGGAAACAGACTGAGATTTAATCCTTGCAAAATAAATATGAAACCACAATATGGTGTAACAATTGGATTTGCATCAAAATCAAATCAAAACAGCAGCCATTCAGAGCCATACATCTGTAAGCACTGTAGCATTTCAATACATTCTTTAAAGAAAGAATACATATTTAAAAAATTATAAAAATTAATGCAATAAAAATATAAAAAGTTAAAATATACGTTGAAACAGATACAGCATTTTAAAAGCATTTACTTCATGTAAATGAGATATTGATGTCAACGAACATTTAAAAATGAATGAGCTGTTCAGGAGATGCAAACACAAATGCACCTTGTGCACTATAAAAGGTTTCAATTTTGCTATTTTCTAAACACAGAAAAATGTATCCCCCCCATTCAGAATATTGAATGTCTTATGAAAAGTGAAAGGTCATTTGTAACTGTCCAAAGGATTGATGGAGTTGAGATACCTCCTTGACCTTCACCCTGCACTCATAAAGAACAGTCTCAGATGACAGAGCATCAGGCAAGATTTCAGAAAATGTCTTTTCTTATTTTATATTGCATAGCAGGCTTGTTACCTGATATTTTTCATAATTGTATGTCAAGGTTTAATTACTCCATGTCTTCCCTCATTAAAAGCAAACTGTCATCTAATACCATTCAGCTATGTTTGTGATTTGCACTAATTCAAGCATTTCTGTCTGCTTTTTCCCATTGTTTTCCATCTCAGTTTCTACAATAATTGCTTTGGAGGCCTACACAAACAATGTCAAGGTCAAGCCTTACAAATACAAAAATTCTTTTCCAATTACTTATTGTCAGTTAAGGATGCACATTATAAAAACTGGTTCAGAGGAGTTTCTTTTCTTGTCTTCGTATTCTAATCTTCACGTAATGCAAGCTGGAATGAAAGCTTAAGTCAAGATGTTTAAACCACAAACTTCAAAAAGACTTGTGGAAATATGAAGTATATCAGATTTTAATCTTTCTACCATATTTTCAATCATGTAGCGTTTTAGGGAAAGCATATATAAAATATACTATTAGCCATGTGCAGGAAGTAAAATAAAATATACTCAATGTTAAATCCTTTTGTTGTTATATTTTTTCATCCTACCAACAGGGAAAGTCAAGGACATATAGCTTAATGGTCCACTTACCAAGAAACAAGAAGGCAAAGAATTCATTTATCAAGCTTCAGTATAAAGTGTCACTGTCCCTACGTCCCTACAGAAAGCTTGGGAGTGCTGGGCAGCAAAAGAGTGACATGAGAAGAAAGATGCAAGAAGAAAAAAAAAATGTGTATTTCCTGAAGATGACGAGGATACACTGGGATAAAATAGATAACGATAGAGAAAAAAAAAAACCAAACACCAAAACAAACCCTGAAAGTGACTATTGGTCAATTTGCTAATTATTTTCTCATTCATAGAGGTATTAACATGAGTATCGTACATTGTCTAAAAGAAAAAAAAATAATAATACTGTTTTGGAGAACTCAAACTGACAACACGGAAAAGTCAGAGGTTTAAATTTTATTTAGTATGTTACTTATTCTTGGTACATAATGAAATCTACCACAGAGTTGCCTGGCTGCAGAAGTACTTTGGATCCACCAGCCGCAAAACCAAACTCATGTTTATCAATTACTGTTTACCAATTTTTCAAATGTTAAATCCTTCCCTTTTTTCCATGCCAAAATGTTTTCTTGACACTCTCATAAAAATATATGTCGTGTTCAGTTTTAAGAAAATCTCCTAAACTCATTATAATGTAGATTTAACTTTCTTGTATATGGACCACAACACCGCATGGTTTCATGAAAAGCCTTTTTAGCATTCATGGGTTTTTTTTCATTATTTTGTTCATTTTGTTGTATTTTAAACAAATTACTATCCAATTTTTAGATCAATCTTCTACATTGCAAGAAACAGATTTAATTCCTTCTTTTCACTCAAGAAACTCAAAACAGCTTCTTCAATCTCTCATCATTGGCTATGAACCAATAATCTCTTATGAAGGACAGAATCGCAAACATAATCTGATTTGTGAGAGAGTAATTCTGAGTAGTTGCTTAATTCCAGCAAAACTTACTCAAATCTTTGTTGTAATTCTCAAAATGTTTAAAAAAATGAAAGAATTTCTGCAAGCAAATATCGGTTTGTTTCAGGAAGACACAGGACAATGAATTGTTCAGGATGAACTCTGCTTAACTTTTCCATTATACCTCAGCTGCTGGGTCACTAAAAATGAACAGGTACAAGAAGCTGCTGGAGTATTTCAGTCAGTGAAAGAAAAATCATCTAGAATCCCCCCACATTAACGAAGCAGAAGAAATTACTGTAATGACTTGGGAGAGGGAGAGAAGGGGGGGAAGAAAAAAAAATCTAAGCAGCAGGTTCTGCAAGGGCATACAATATGTTCACATTAGGAGGAAAAGCAGTATGTATTAATATAAGTATGGTCTAGGAAAATTATTTGGATCCACGATGTCCAGGAGTCTAAACAAGAGCATCTGGTATTGCTGTACATTTTCCCCAACCCCTGTGTTGTTGACTGAAAATGTCTGCAGGTTTTCTTTTTTTTTTTTTCCAGACATACGTTGCGCTTCCAGGATTTTAACTGGCTTTAATCGAGTCCAAAAAGATTGTTATACGGAATCCCATTTATAAACATTTGAAATATAAAAGTTTTTGTTTACTTTGTCTTTCTGATCAGATGAATGGAACCAGATAAATGTGACATATTTTATTTTTTCCCTCAGTCATGTATGGAAATGATGACTTTTTATTATCTGTGGACAAATGTTTTGACTTAAAGAACAGATGATTTTTTTTTATTATCTTTTGTCTTTGGCTATGAAATCGCAGTTAATAAGTTTCACAGATTGCAATAATACCCTTGAGAACCTGTGTGCTATCTGTCAAACATGTAATTTTAAGGTCTAATAATATGCAATATGTTTACATAGGTTATTGAATTGCAGTTCTTTCCCAGCATAGGTATTTATTAAAATTCTAGAAGTGTAGCATCTCAAAGCTAGTAGAATTTAATATTTTTTAAAAATACAAATATAAATGATAGAAGATAAATTTATTCAACATGTGCAGCAAAATATGCTTCTGTTATATAAGAAAATTGTTTGTGGAGACTGTCATTACTGCAAGATTTTAAGGACATACAACATAATCAGAACAGATCTAAAACTTGTTAAAGTCAAGAGAGGCTTTGGACAGTTCTGCAGTGTCTGTTGGAAAAATATTTATCTGGATAACATGTGTGGATGAGTGCATATGCAGAGGACTTGTAAATATGATTTCATAATAATTTATTTTGGCTTTTATGATCTACTCAAGTGTTTTGCATTTTTAATTTTTTTAGATAGACTATGGATATCTAGAGCTGAAAAGATGTACCTTTACAGCAGAACTCAATATCACTGAATCCTTCAATTCCATAGAACAGAATGTTAATGAAGAGATAATGGCTTTTCTATTATATACTACAATACTAGGAAATATAAGATTAAATTGATGTTTTTGCACTACTATGCCTCTTAATACACTACAAATATAAACAGTGTCACAGTAGCATGATAAACAATTAACAGTTTTTAACTTAATCTGTTGTTTCCCATACTTAAAAAAAAATTAAAAATATTTATTTTTGTGTACCTTCAATGCTAACTGAACTAGCCCTATTAACTATTACAGAAGTAATTTTCTTTTAATTTTATTTGTCCTTCTAGTACTCATTAAAAGGGTTGGCTTGAGCTTCCCAGAAGCGTGGTTAAGGCTGACTTTTATTATCAAATGGATGGAGCAGTATGGGAGAAGGATGAGAATGTGAATCACCCTTGTGAAACAGAGAAAATAGTAGAGGGGTAGGGAAGAGAGCTCTGGTGACTCCATTAGTGGTTTTGTGAAGCAGAAGAAAGAAATGGAGGCAGAAATCCTCTGCTTCTGCATCCACTGTTCATCAGATGCTGTCCTCATTCCTGTACAATCCTGTTAACCCTTTGCTGCATCTACCACTTACCTGAATTTACTAAATGTTGACCTAGGTAAACTCAAGGTCATTTTGCTATGCACTTTCATTTTTCTAAGCATAAGGGCAATGCTTTTTCCAGCCTTACAGAAATTTGAAAATTATTATATAATATACTATATGATTGGTCATTAAAAAAATATATGTAAGTGTAATACCTTTTTAGTACCAATATAATGTAAGGATAACAACGAAATATCCAAAATGTTTGCTTCATGCTTACTCACAATCCTTTTGGCTAGTAAAGCCAAAATAAGTAATACATACCAAACCAATCTATTTTCAAGAGAATAGTTTCTTCTGCAATACTACCCTTAATCTTAGTTTATCCTTAAACAGACAAAAGTACATATGAGCTTGTGAACTACAGCTGTTGGTATTTTATCTTCTAATGCAGATAATATGCCTTATTTTCCTAGTTAAGATTACATCCTTTTTTACATTGCAGTATCTTGCGAATTTTACTGTTGCTAAATTTAGTTTTCAAAGTGTCTTGAAAATCCCCTGGAGCTTTATGGAAGTTTTATAAGGATTCTTGATGTAACACATCCTTATTACCTCATTTGCAGACTTTTCATATTTAACATATTAGCCATAAAATTAATTGTTGCTCCACTCCACTAAGAGTGATGGTAGAATTTTTAGTTTCTTTACTTTAATGTTGGCCATTATATATTTATTTCCCTAATATATTATAAGATGAAAAGTAACAGTAAGCAGCATTTGCCAATTCTGTGTAGCTGTGTTGGAAAACAATCACCATGAAACTACATTAATCCTGAGCTGGAAGAGTCATCTCTAGGTACAGGAGGTTAGCCCACTTTCTTTGATCATTTATCTCTTTGAAATGATCAGCAAGGATGCCAATTAGAGACACTGCTTATCATTGCAGCTTAACTTGTGATGTTTACACCTTCCTAGTAGAAGCCAGACAGAAAAAATTTCTCTTCTCTTACAATTGCTCATTTGTACCTACACCAAGATCAAAAGATTTGGATATGTACTCGGTTCATCTGGCTCAGAACACTTCCTTCAGTACCAGCCTGTTCTGAATCCTTCATAAATGCTTGCGAAAGCATTTAAAGACAACTGTGTAATGTTTCCATTAAATCTCAATGGAATATTAAATTATTAGCTCATGTCATGAATTCTAACGTTATATATTTTGTTCATATACAGTGTAACAAGGTAAGAAGGAAAATGTGTAGATCCAGGAACAATTTGCAATAGGTGCTATCATACACACCTTTATATGCAAATAATATCTTCCCAAATCAATGTAAATCTATGTCCTTAGTTTCAACCTCAAGGTTTCAATAGACCATAACTGCAAGAAAATTTTCAAAAAGCCAGTTCAGAAAAACAAGTTGAAATTATCTAATAAGATAAGGTACATTACAGTATACTGCCTTATTATGGACAGAGTGTAGCTCAAACTGCAGAATGTAATAAATTAACTTTAACTGAATAAAAATTCATCTGTTGGAAAATTTACACAATTATAAGTATTTAGTCAAACAGACAGGATAAAATGTTACCAACAGTACTTGTTTTCTAAGCACAACCGTAGAAGACTAAGGGCATTCTATTTGATCCATTTTGTAGAGTCTAGTCCATGTTTTCCTGGTTTTATTAAGATCTAAATTTTACACGGACTTATATATTTATTTTCAATGTAAATACAAACCGTATATTTGAAACTTTGTTGGGAAGGTGCAAAGACATTCCTTTTCTCTAATAGAGTTTTCACCACATTGCACCTGCAAATGGGTACTGGGCAAAGCAAATTCCACAAATCCAGCTGAAGGAAGTTCCACTTGGAACTTAACAGTATTTAACAGGATGAAGTTCTAATAAGAAACCTTCAAGAAACTTGAGGCTCAGGTTATTTTTTTCTGATTGCTTACAAATAATTTTTCAATATTCATATGATTAATATAATTATTGGTATTATATTAAGATTATTGTAATTTTACTTGTAATGCATTTGATATATATATTTAATGCCCATGAACACATTTCAAATTATGAGTTAAAATAAAATGGCACAAACTTCCTTCTGAGGGTTACTACATCCCCCAATAATTTCTCTGATATTAGAGGCTCTTGCAAGGTTTCCTATTACTTTTTATATATTACATACAGACATGTCTCCAAAACAGCAGGCTTACCCAACTCCAGAATTTGAAGGCTCTAAAGCTCTAGACGTGATGGACTAAAAAAGGACTAAAATGAAGATGAGTACCTAAGCTTTTAAAAACCATTTAAACTCAATCTTGTGAAAAAAGAAATAAAAACAATATTTACTGGGAAATAAAACATTGGCTAGGAAAAGTTAGCTCAATGTCTTGAAAAAGCCAAGGAAACAAAGGGTTTGGAAGGTACTAGAAGCATCATTTCCCATAGATCCGTGCCCTATGGCAGATAAGCCTTGGTGTCTAACATGCTATGGTCTTGCCTTTTGTTTTTTCTACTTAAGCACCTATTTGCAAGAAAACTGCAAGAAGGCAGCACTGAGACCTTATTTTTGACTAATCCATCAAATTCCTATTAAACCAGTTAGCATCCAGTGATATCAAGTCATTAATATTTAACTAGACTTTATGCTACATGAAAAGCTATATACTATCTATATAGTATCATACATTCAATTTTTTCTCCTAAAAAATAATAATAAATATTCCTTAATGCCTAATTCTGTATCCATTAATAATGGAATTTAAACTCCAAGGGCTTCCCACAGAATTCTGGCTTTCAGTTTAAAAATATTTAACTTTTTTTCTTATTTCTAAAATTGTTTGGTAGTATTAAGAACTTAGCATAATAATTCAAAAACTAAATGAAAGTAAAATTCAAATCCTATGTACATAACTAACTGCTATATATAAGACAGTCTGTATGGCAAATATTTTTCCTTGAATGAATAGCTTTTGTAACCTGTCTTTTTCTTAATCAGGTACATGACTCTCTGTAAACTTTCTTTGCTTTCTAAGGCAAACATAAGTAATAATTTCTGTAAAGGTCTTGAGTCCCTCCAACATCTGGTTTTGGTTTACTATAAAAACTGTGTCTCTGATCTCATGTGTTGAACTACTGTATGTTTGCCACTGTCTATTTCCTGTGAAAAAATACACTGAACAATAATAGCTTTTGTTCCTAACCTTACAGCCACTAGAGCAGCTGAACAAATAATTTTTTGTGCTTTCATTTGAAGTAATTTATTCCATGTATATGTTTGTGTAGGGTCATTTGGGTTATTGGATGTTTCATCATTTTAAAATCAAATATTAGAAATTTAAATTACTGAAAACTATGTCTAATATTTTCCTTATGCTTTTACCAATCCTTTTGACAAAATTTCCTTCCAAGGTAACTTCAAGTTTATATATTTTTGTGTGAGTAGAGGGAACTAAAAAAGTCGTTATTAAAAAAGTTATAAAGAATCATAAGCATTGCAAATAATCCTATTCAATATTAAATCACAGGTGTCAGCTTTTAGTTCTGCTCAGATATTGATAATCTTATAAGTTATCTACATTATGATTAGCATATCATAAGATCAAATTGCAAAATTCAAATACTGAATTCTTCCATAAATCATAGATAACATATATTTTTCTCTGTGTGCATACACATTTAAGAAACTCCTCCTGCTCATTCTTTCAGACTGCAGGAAGAGACTTGGCCCTTGCAGCTGCTCAAGCTTGCAAACGTCATTCCTCATTATTTTCTGCCCCTCCTCTGCACAAGCTTTTCATTTGCATTGTGCAGATCCTTTCCTTCCTGGTCTTTTAAACAGAAACCTTTGCAGTCCTGATGCATTCTGTGTCTGTGCACTATTTCATGACTCGCCTTTCTTCCAAGGCTTTTATCAAGTCATGGAGTCTTATGGAACAATTTTACAAGTAATTCATTTGCTGTATATTATTAAATTACACGACATGTCTGGTTCTGCTATGTCTTTGTCTTTTTCTTCTTAAAATTTTTATTTAATCCAATGCAAAATTGGAGTTGCACCCAAATTGTTAGGTCAAGATCCCAGGTTAATTAGAAGCTTAAATTCTAAGGTTTTTATAATTTTCAATGTCAGTTCTGGATAGCTCCATCCCACCTTAAATCTAAATAATTTTTTTAAACTATGAAATTCGTACTTTTATTTCTAAGTCTTATATACATCATAATTTATATAGTCCTATTTTAAAATTCCTATTTATTTATATTTCGATTGCATTTAATGCATAAGAATTATATTCTATTTACTTTTTTATACAGTTCACATTCTACACTTTATCTTCATTCAGAAAAAATTTTAAAAAATTGAAATTTATGTCAAACAGATAGTAATCTATGTCTAATTTGGAAGATAAAGATCATACTCCTATTTGTTTATTTATTACCTGATTGTGATTTCCCCATGTCTGTAAATTAGGTTATTGGCATACAGTCTCTTAACTATTCAGATTTTTACACCCTTGTAGCTCACATTTAAAATGAAAAATGTAAGAAAAGTATTATTTAAGACAAGCTAGAAGGGGCTAACTTTTTACTCAACTTCGTGACTCTAGTTTCTATTTTTGCTATTACTGTGATAGAGTAATACAGGCTCCTTACTGTGTTTTAAATTAAAATGAAGGAGTAGAGTTGCATGTAATGCGTCTGAAGATTCCAGTATCTCAGGACGCTATTTTCTTAAAAATGTTATTGAATCACAGAAACCTTTAATGTTAATAAAAATTCTAAAAAAAATTTCTAATTAAAGGTGGGAGTAGCAGGAAAAATAATCCATATACTTTAAAGATGGAGTTTGCTTAGTTTCTAGGCTGTATTTTAAGACATGTCTGCAACATCAAGGAGTCAGGCAACAACTTAAGATATGATTTTCAAGGTAATGTCCAAAAGTACGGAAAATGTATACCAATAATTGAAAAATACCCACCACTTCTCTTTTTTTGCCTTGATTGAAAACTTTTGAATATTGACGATATTTCTTTTACAAACTGTAGACAAATTTCAGCCAGTTTCATCTGAAATACTCACTCTTGCCTGGCAAATTGACTGTGTGCTAGCATCACAAAGGACAGCTTGAAAACACATTCAGTATTCAGTTGACACAGCAAAGATCAAGGGTTATGCTATCAGGAATTGAAAATAGCACTTTTCTCAAAGTCACTACATATTTGAAGAAGTCTTCATATTTTAGCATCTCACACCATTCAGAATATAGTCACAACTCAACCTTTAAGCATTTTAGAGATGTCTTCTTTTCTCTGAAAATTGTGTTTTAATAATTCAACCTTTAAACATAAACATTTAATTTTTTCACTGATTTTGGTGAACAAAAAGCATACCCTCGTATCACTTCAGTCAATTGAAGTTACCTTGAAATCTAGGCAACCAGCATACATAGGTTTTAGAGTTGAATACAAACTCCACATAATTCAAATTTTAAATACATAACACATTTTACATAAATTTACTTAAAATGTAGTAATTTTTATATACACAGTATATAGATGAATGTATTCCATATATGCCACCATAATAGATATATTTTCCTGAGGTGACACCATTCTGATTGGCTTATCTCAAGAAACAGCTGAACTCCCACCCAGCTGCTTGCTCACTCTCCCTCTCAAACCGGGAGAAAATAGAAAAAGAGAAAAAAAGATATTTTGAAGAAAAAGACAGCGATAACTTACCAACTACTGTCTCAGATGAAATAGGTTCGATTTAGGGAAAATTATTAATAGATAATTACAGTATATTTCCATAATGACAAACAGAACAAACATGAAAACAGCAACCTTCTGTCTCCAGGCTCAATTTGTTCCTTCATTGTTAACTCCAGGATGTCCCCAACAAGCAATATAATGGGAATGGAAGTTAGAGGGTTGCTTAATGGCTTCTCTCCACTGATCATTCCTCCTTACACTTTTGCCTCACTCTCCACAGGCTGTAGTCCTGCAGGACAAAATCTGCTGCAGTGTGGGCTGCCCATGGGCCAAAGTTCCTTCAGGAAATACCCATCTTCTTCCATTTTGGGTCCCGCACAACTTTTAGTGGAAAACTTCTCTAGCACCTGAAACACCTACAATCTCCTCTCCTCCCTTCTCTTCCTCTTCTCACTCTTCCACCTCCCTGATCTTGACATCCCCTCTACAATTTCTCACTTCCCCAGTCCCACCACATCATCTCTCCAACAGTGCAATGGTTCTGCTCTTACTTAAATATCTTTTTCTGCCCTTTCTTAAATATCTTTTACCAAAGCTCTGCCAGTTTGGCTGATGGGCTTAGTGATGTGCAGTGGTGGGTCTGTAGGGGCAGGCTGGAACCAGCCAATCCAACATTGGACAATCCCTGTGGCCTCCCTGCTGGCAACACTTTTACACACACAACTAAAATACATCAAAAGGAAAAAAGAATTTCAATGCTTACCTCCCTCTTTCTGACAATACTTAACATTTTTTTCATCCTGGTCTACTAAAATGTTTTTAACAGTGTCATATAGGAAATATTTTAATTAAAAAAAGAAAAGAGAAAACTGTCTTGATAAGATATAAAAGACCTACACTTTCTACATGTTACTGTTGTTGGAAGTAAAATTACGTACTTCTAATTTAGTGTGAGAAGAAAATTCTTTCTGTTCCATCTGTTCCAACTATATTAGATGACACTTGTTGAATTTAAATTTTAGTAATTATCTGGGCTGGGAAGCTTTTACTTAAGGAAATGTTTGAGATTTTTTTTGAGGATTCTTCTAAATAATCTAAATTATCAATAATCCTTACCAAAAAGCAATCTCAAAATTCTGAGGAAGCTTCCAGACGATTAGGGGGACCAAAAAAAAAAAAACGTTTTCTAAAATTTTAAAAAGGAAATGTGATAAGTAGACTAAGTCTGTTAGTTAGCCTCATACTGATCCAAAACAAAAACATGTACAAACCAGCAGAACCAGTAAAAACAAAAAAACCAAAGCATTGCTAATGACAACCCATGAAGAAAAATTGAAAAACAGCTCATCATACATTTCATAACTTGTTAAAAGTAAACTTTTTATGGTTACATAATAATAAATATATTGATTACATATTTAAATATCTATATAAATAATTATTAACAGAAAAGGGAATTTTAATTTTTTTTAAATAAGGAAGCAACAGACTTATTTTTCATTATTTTTCAAGAGATTCTGTAGATATCTCTTGTCTCAATACTAATCAGCTAAAAAGTAATTGTTCAGAAATGGCTTTAAAATAGTGGAGCTGTAAACACAGCAGTATGATTAGTATGTCTGATTTAGTTTTAGTGCATTTGGAAAAGTACATTTTTGTAACAGCCAAAATTACATCCAGGCAGACAGAAGATTGGAAGTGATCTCAAGCACATATGAGATACCAGAGAAGTTGCTTTCACTTTCCAATTTGATAGTCAGTTTTGGTCTGAAATATAGGAAAATTGTACATGATGAACAACTCTACTAGAAAAGTCAAAAGTGTTGAAGTAATGTATCAAATAGCTTAAAACATAAATACTAAAATAATTTAGAACAAAAAATAAGATTTTAGGAAATAGCAATTTCAAAGCATGTTTAACACCTTTGCACTCATAAAAAGTAAGCCACATGCCCATCTTCTGATGCACATGTCTATAAGAGAGGATCTTCAGCAAAATATCTTGACTCATATATTCAAAGCTGAACTTCAGGATTACTAAATATATTGCTCAATTATCCTCAAGAACTTTTTGACTGAAATGATGGGAGGGAAGCAGGTAGAAGTAGAAGACTTAAAGAAATTTATTTGTAGGTGGTTTAAAACAGAGTGTATTTCAGCAGTGTGTGCTTGCAGCCCAGAAAGCCAACCATATCCTGGGCTGCATCAAAAGAAGCATGGCTAGCAGGTCGAGGGAGGAGATTCTGCCTCTCTGCTCTCATGAGACCATGCCTGGGGTACTGTGTCCAGTCCTGGGGCCCCAAAATAGGATGGACGTGGACCTTTTGGAACAAGTGTACAGAAGGGCCACGAAGATGATCAGAGAGCTGGGGCCTCTCCTAAGGAGACAAACTGAGGGAGCTGTGGCTGTTCAGCCTGGA
The DNA here is from genome assembly GCA_037013685.1 of Acridotheres tristis. Classification (NCBI taxonomy): domain Eukaryota; kingdom Metazoa; phylum Chordata; class Aves; order Passeriformes; family Sturnidae; genus Acridotheres; species Acridotheres tristis. The sequence goes on along the minus strand of CM072886.1, from coordinate 120,189,543 downwards.
GAAGAGAAGGCTCTGGGAAAACCTTTCAGCAGCCTTCCAGTACAGAAAGAGCCTTCAAGACAGCTGGAGAGGGACTTTTTGCCAGGCACATAGTGAGAGATATGATGAGGAATGGCCTTAAGCTGAAAGAGGGTAGCTTTGGGTTACATATGAGGAAGGAAAGCTTTCCTTTGAGGGTGGAAAGGCACTGGAACAGGTTGCCCAGAGAAGCTGTGGATGCCCCATCCCTGGGAGTGTTCAAGGACAGGCTGGAAGGGTCTCTGATCAACCTGGTCTATGGAAGGTGTCCCTGACCACGGCAGGAGAGCTGGAACTAGATTATCCTTAAGGTTCTTTCCAACCCAAACAATTCTGTGATTTTTATATTCTACAAATCAAATGCTCCTTCCAAAAAGCCAATTAAAATTTTATATACATATAAGTACTTATAAAATTATTTTATATTTTTAGTGTATACATAACCATAATCATATATGTTTACATGTGTTTCTATTTATATAGCGTTGACAATTACATGCCAAAATTAAATACGTTAAGGATTTTTGGTTTTTCTGTAAATGATTGCATACTCTAGAATGAAGTAATTTCTTTCACTTTTCTTTTTTGGCCGTCATTTATGTGTTATGAAAGTGGGAGGTGTTACCTCTAGACCAAGTTTCACTGAAAATAAATGTTGAGCAATAATAAGGGTTCATCCATCAATATCTTGTGAAAATTGTCAAGTTTAGTATTAAAGTAGTAGACATATATTAGGAAGTCATAATATATATTCATATAATTAAAGGAAAACTTAGATCAGCCCTCTAATATAAATATATATTACAACAGTACCTTATTCAAGATTATGATTCTATTATACAACTGCATTGTATTTGCTGTACAAATGCACAGATACCAAGCCCAAAATTTATAATCTAATTATATCTGTATAAGGATTTACTTACCTTATAGTAGTTCATCATTAGGAACTTCAGAAGTAATTTTATTTCAATTATAAATTTCAACAAAATATAAAATATGAAATCCTGACTGCTTTAAGATTGTAATTAACCTCACTAATTTAAACTGGGATAAAATACAAATAACTTTTTAAAATGAGACTCTTAGCTTCTTAATCTGCCTAGCATTTTTTCTTGTCCACGCCTCTTTCGTCCACAACTTTACCTCAAGATGGAAGCCCCCATAAGATGACCAGTGTCACCTGGAACCCAGTACAGGCTCCCACTGTAACACAATTCAAAAACAAACAAAACCAATAGTTTTGCTACAGTTTCCCTATCTGAGAAAAAACAACAGCAACAGCAACAACAACAACAACAAACAACAACAAAAAAAACCAAAAAACCACACACACAAAAAACAAACCAAAAAAACCCCACCCAAACAAACAAAACCTTCTTTCACATCCTTTTTTATCAGAATAATCTTGATGTAAACAATATATAATTTCACAGACATACTAAAAATTTGAATTATTTTACAAGAAACTAATACAGCATTATCTTGTAATTTGAATTAGGAAGTTAGCTTTGTATATATCATTTTTAAATCTAAGAGATACACTGTGTTTGCCAAAAACATGGACAGTTAAAGAGAAGTCTTGATGTTAAGTGATGATGGGAATTATTATTACCTTATGGAGATGAAATAAAGTAAAAGGAAAAAATTGGGCTACATTAAAATTTGATAGAAGATAAAGGAATTCGCAAATATTCATAGGTAAGCCCAGAGGCAGCTGCAGAATTTATATACATTTTCATGAATATATAAGAAACTTTTACACTAACTGTAATAATATAACTTTCTACAGAATGTCACTGCTTGTGTATAAAATTTTCACCCTAATTTTAGGTAATGCTAAGCAGTGCATAGCCATTCCATAAAAAACATAATACAGACATGAGACAAGCCATGGGGAAACAGGAAAAAAACAAAATAACAGTCAGAAATTATAAAAGCTATGTAGACAAAAATCTGAAGAGCAGCTTTGAAGAGATTAATGACAGAAAGATAAAGCTTTTGGAAAGGCTGCAGGCAGAAGAATTGATAAAGATATTTCTTTGCTATGCCTGGAACACACTTGTGCTAGTCAGTATAAACTTATTCGTGTGTAGTCAATATCTATTAGATTTTTTTACACCCTTAGCTAAAATGATCTTAACTTTATTTCCTTTTCAAATCATTCTTTCCTCCCACTACAGATTTCAATAGACAACAATATCACCTCTCCTCATAATAAAGGATCTCTGGTTGCCTACAGATTTGAGTTTTTCACTACATTGTTTCTGAATTTCAAATCTGTTGTAAACATAAATCAAGATTGTGCTCAGCATTTCAGACATGTCTCACCAGCAAATGAAGATTGAAAATTCAGAGAGAATTTTGACCTATGCAAGATATTTTTCTTACTCACTTAAACACAACTTTTTGCTGGAGTTTAAACTTTTTAAAATGGAACTCAGCATATGACACCAATTATGAATTAATGAACATTCTGGTAATTCTGTAGTTACTAACACAGACAATGAACTTGATTCACCATGGGTACAAGTATTTACTATACAGAGGCACAGAAATACTGATGAATGTCTGCTGGTATGATACATCATATTATGGGAAAGTTCTTGCCATGTAAAATTACACTCAGGATAAACTATTATGGAAATAAATTTAATATTTTCAGGTGACGGGTTTGAGCACTTGACAGGTCTGCCAAGCTTTTCAATGGGCAGACAGAAATACACATTGTGCTGGTACAGCAGATAAAACAATGTCTCAGCAGGTCTAATATTATGAGCATGATTATAGTTGGGAATTAGTCTCAGAAAGTGAATCTTATATCATCTTTATTTATCATTATTTATTATCAAATAGGAATTGAAATATATCTTTGTTCACTCTTCTACTCACAATAGTGCATGTCATAAATTGACATTTTAAATATATATATCATAAGGTAAGGTTTAACGTAAAACCATGAATATTAGTGATGCTACCTATCTTCTTCATAAATACTTTTTCAGAGGCTGCCACTGCTCAAGGAGGAGGAAGAAGGAACTCTTAGGACTTTACACATGCAGATTATTTGGCCTACCATTTGAGTGCATGTGGGCTAAATAGTCAGACATTGATACATGACTAGAAACAATATGCAACTCACTGAGCTAGGAAAGGAAAAATCCTAATAAAGCTATTTCAAAATACTGAAGACCAATGAAAAAGTTCTTGAGTAGGATTACTGGTACAGCTTAACCAAATATATTTGTATTTTCAAACAAGCAAGGTTTAAAAACTTGTGGTTTAAAGGTAAATATTCTTGTGAAATGACTAAAGATTCACAGAATCACAGAATATGCTGAGTTGGAAGGGGCCTATCAGGATTATCAAGTCCAACTCCTGCTCCTGCACAGGACCAAGAGTCACACCATGTGCCTGACAGCATTGTCCAAACTCTTCATGAGCTTTGTCAGGTTTGGTGTCATGACCACTTCCCTTGGGAGCCTGTTCCAGGGCCCAACAACCTTCTGCCTGAAAATCCTTCTTCTGAAATCCAGACTAAACCTCACCTGACTCAACTTCGTGCCCTTTCTTTGAATCCTCTCACTGATCACAGTGAGTGAAAGAGATCTGTGCTGGTCCCTCTGCTTCTCCTTATGAGGATGATGAAGAACACAGCAAGATCTCCCCTCACTCTCCTCTTCTCCTGAGTTTGAACAAACCAAGGACTGAACAAACCAAGTGACTCTGGCCACTTGGAGTTTGGTACTTATCACCCCTACTAAGCAATCTACTGATTGCTCAGAACTTCTGACATTTGGATTTACAAATAATTATGGTCCTATTAAAAAAAAATCTGACTGAAGGGGTTTTTAAAGGGCAATGTAAATAGCTCATATGAAACTATTCAAACCAGGTGAGAATTACATCTTGATGACAGTGATCACAGACAATGTTATTAGTACAAAGACTAAATAGCAACTCTTCATTGTGATAGAGACAAATAAATGCTACAAGTTTTTTATCTTGAAAGCTTTTTCAAATAAGGTGGTGAAAGTGATGCATAGAATTTTCAGTTGGATCAAAATTAACACCATAATCTTTGAAGAGTTGTGGTAGTTGAACTTCTAGAACCTTTAAGGTGTATTGGGTTTCCATGGCAGAGTCTTGGCAGGGAAGACTCTGTGAGGGGAGGCCAGGGCTGTCCCATGTGGGATACAGCTGGTTCCAGACAGTCCCAAGGAATCCACCCCAGGGCACAGTTGAGCCCATCAGAAAGGCTGGTGGTGCCTCTGAGAAAATATATTTTTAAAAGGGAAATACACTGGACAAGCAAAAGAGGAAGAAAAACAAACAAACAAGCAAGCAAACACTCCTGAAACTGTGAGAAAAACCAGCATGATCACCCAGGTCAGAGAAGGATGAGGGGAAAAAGGGATGTGCTCCAGGAGCTGGAGCAGAGATTCACCTGTAGGCCATTAGGAAGACTACAGTGGAGAAGGCATTTCCCTGCAGTTTGTGGAGGGGACCACATGAGAGTGGATATCCACGCTGCAGCCTGCAGACAACCCAGAGTAGAGCAGATTTTTTTCCTGAAGGACTGCAACCTGGTGGAGAGGACTCACACTGGAGTGGTTCATGTAGGGCTGCAGCCTGGGGAGAGGGGGAAAAGCAGGAGGAAGGAAAAGCAGAGAGGAGCTGTTATAGACAGGTTGTAACACTCCCTTCCCTACATCCTGTGATGCTCTGGGTATGTGGACAGGGGCAGATGATGAGGAGGAAGAGGTGCTGGGGTTGGTAGGATTGGAATTGAACTTGGGAAAAAGGGGCAGAGGAAGTTTTAATTTTCATCTTTTTCTCTTGTTACTCACTGACCAAATCTGCTTTAATTAGCAACAAATTAAGCTAATTTTATTCATGTCAAATCTATTTTGCCTGTGATGTTGACAACTGATTTCCCTGCCGTTATCTTTCCCCATTAGATTTTTCTTCATTTTATTTTCTCACCCTGTCCTGTTAAGGAGAGGGAGTGGCAGAGCAGCTGGGAGGGCAGCTGGTTGCTTGCCAAGATCAAGTCAACACATAAAATAAGCTGATATGTTACTATATAATCATAGTCATAGGTATATATGGTTTATATAGTAAAAATGTTTAAAAGATGGAAGTAAAGACTGTTTTTAAAAACAGTTATAGTTGTCCAAACTTAAAAGGCTGTTTCATTATGTCCAAGAAATTATAGCTGATTTTAACTTAGGAAATAGCTCCACTTGCTTATTCAACTTGTGTTTGCCAAGGCATGAAGGCACAATAGATTTAACTATTCCTTAGAACCCTGTCAGCATGGAGTTCTTACTGGATAGAACTCCAACATATACCAGAAGTCATTGAGGTTTTTTGATCTACCTGTTTGAATCTGTTTTGTCTGAAAATGGTTCAAACAGGTCCTGTTTCACAAGCTGTGGAAAAAAAATCAAGTCATCCCAAATATGGGAAATTTGATGTTTTTTCAGTTAGAGGGCAAGTTTTCAGGGAAGTTCAAGTAGCCCATAATTGACAACTTCCTAATTTAAAATCTTTCCTGTCATTAAAAACTAACTGTATGGAACATTACTGTTGTTTTGAGGTTTTTTTAATACTACTGGAAGAAACGGAATCAATTATACAACAAATATGCATAGAAGAAATGTGACAAATAATAAAATGTATTTGCAAATGAAGTGAATACATTTTCATTTATCAGAAATTTTTCATTCATGATTTATTGTTTACACAATTTTTTAAACATCTTGTGCTGAGGTTTGAAAGAAATCTTGGGCTATTTTTAGGTCTTGGTAACTCTTGCTAAGAAATCAGAGCCATGTCGTAAGACAATGAGAACAAACTTAATTGTTCCAGAACCAGGCAAATTAAGTTATCACTGTAAATAGTGTTAGTGATATTTTGTCTAACTTCATTTTTTTTCCCTGTGAGTTAAGTTCAGCTATAATTTAATTGTTAGAAACAGTCACATTTATAATTAACATGGAAAATCCTGACGTTATTTTGAGAATTTTTATATGATATAAAATCAGAAGAGATTTAATTAGACTACAATATTTATTTTGGTTTGATAAGTCAGTGATTTCTCTTAATGTAATACATATAAACTATACTAATTTAATCATGTAGTAGGAATACAAAAATGTGTTGTTACTGATTAAATGATTACTGCAACATCTTGCAGACTCAACTCCGGGAAAAATTATGGGAGCAATTACAGGAAAAGCACTTGATTGCAGTAAATAGTGAGAAGAGAGAAAAAAAAAAAAAAAAAAATCATAAACCAGGAGCTAGAAAAAGTTGTAAAGCAAGAGGTAAATTTATCAATGTTTTAGGATGACTTTAGTATGATTAAAAACCACACACAAATTTGAGGCCATAAAGTTTTCAAAATATTGGTTGATTTTAGTAGTGTAACCACCATAGATTTCCCATTGCACTACTCCTGGCATCAGTGAGTTTGAAAAGCCATCCTATTCCTCATGGATTTTTTTTTCCTGTTGACTGTTTTTCTAAATATTTACTTTTGTGCAGCTGGAAAAAATGCAAACATTGCAATTTTCATAACTTTACCATTCATTTAATCTCATAACAAACTCTTTTTTAGGAACCATATTGGGGTTTTTCTTCTGAATAATGAGTGGCTCTTAAATGAATACTCTTAAATGAATAACAGGAAAACACTGAAAAGAGCATATTGCATCTATTAGAATTATTTTTTTCAGAGCAATTAGGAGAGAGTTTACAAGGGAATAACAAAAGAGCTATCTAGGAAAGAAAAAATTACTGCAAGAAGCTTTTACACTTAAGAAAATACAGATATAAGTAAGCTATTTATGAGATGTAAGACAATGTTTCAGGAAAGTGTGTGAAAAATATTTTATAAAAATCATCTGATTTTTAAAGGAGAAGAAAAATTGTTGTTTTGCAATAGGTTGTTAGATTTCAGTTGCAAAATCTTAATGTGAAGAAACCAATTAGAAATGAAGAAGTCAAACAATCTCTTCTTTAAGTTGTATTTTGAAAAAAAAAAAAAGCCAAAACCCCACACTTCATATGCATTTATATTAAATTACAAATTCAGCAAATCATTTAAGCACATAATTAGTTATAGGCAAGTAGTTAAGTATATTGACTTCAAGTTAAGTTCGTGCTTAATTGCTTTGCTGAATCAGACTCTCCAAGATGTTTAATAAGTGTGGAATTTTTTTAGAAAACAGGATAAAATCATCATAGCTCTGTGATTCCCTTGGGTTTAGTTACATATCTAGTCTTATTATGTACTTCAGTACATGCCGTATAGTCTTTGATGTGTTTATCTGCTCAACTAGCCTTCTGTTTTACAGGTAAGAAATTAAGACTATCAATATGCCTACACTGATAACTCAGATTGGAGGTAGATACAATCTGGCTGATGGAGGTGCAAAGTCAGTACAGTATCCTCTGCCACTGGTGAAGATTATAGGATCTCAGGCTCATATAAAGTTGTTCAGAAAACACATTTTCTCTTAGAAATGTAATAATTTAGAAGATCATTTTTTTATAAATGTGTATTTATAGCTATATTGTACATGCACATACGTACATACAATGTATACGTATATATCTGTATATATAATCTAATATGTATATTCTTATACACACAGACATTCAAACTTGAAAATTAATAAAATATATACAATGTAGTGTTTCTGAGGCCAAAGAATAGTACAATCAATTGATTTGTTAAAGACTGGTGTGGTTAAAGCACATGATAATATCACATACATATTGAAGGACCAATACAGTAACACCCTGGGGTTTTTCTTTCTGTAATAGCCCTTCTTTCTATAATAAGATGAAATGTAGACAGATTTTTTTAAGTCATCATTTATTTATGAGATAGCTTAAGTCTAATGCAAAACTACTTAAGAAACCCAAATGTCTCATCTGAATTTCCAAATGAGTAGCAAGTATTATTAGAGCATTAGTCTTCCAAATGTAGATGTAACTGGAAAAAAAAAAAGGAAACTGAAATCTCAGAAAATCTATGTCTATCCTTTCTGTTTCTCTGAACAAGGAAACTGTCTGGTTTAAACTGGCAATTTCTTCCTTTGTTTCTAGATGCCTCTATTTTGGACCATAGGAAACCTCTGAAAAAATGAGCTCCAGGGATTAACTAATTAATCTTAACAGTTGCCATGTACAGCACATCAGTTTTATTATTGCCCAGTTTCCAGATGAGAAATAAACAGATTTCTTTTAAGGGAATGCAGTGAGGCAATGGCAAAGGAAGGGAAAGTACTCATGTTTTATGCTCAAGGTTCAGACAGTCTCTGCAATGTCCATAATGCTATGTGGTCTCAGTCTGGTGTGAGCTATCACATGAGTAAAGGAATGCTGTAGAGAAAGGGTATGGAAACTCAGGCAGTCTGCACTGCTTTCCACACACATTACTGTCTTCTCAAGCTATGTTTCAAGAGGAAACCCTAAATGCACCATGACCAATCAAATTTCATATGTCTCAAGATACTGCAAATTCCAACTATTTTCTTTCTTATATTTCCTCTACTCTTTGTAAGAGACAATTTCTATTGGCTTCTCCTATGTTTTGGATGCTTCTTTAGAGCAGTCTTGGAGCTGCACTGACTGCTAGAATCACTTTGCAATAAAATTTGGTTTTGACATGTTAAAAATCTGATGATGTTCCCTGCCCAGCCAGTATGTCTTACAGATTGCCAGAACAGTCTTTATGGCATACTCTACCCTTCAAAACACACAGCTGAGCCTGAGACATAGTCTGTGGCTAATGGATAAGAGGAACTCCTCTTTCTATAGAAGTATGAGAAATTCTTGGAGGAAGAGCTGTTTGAAGAGTAAGTTCCCAAGGTGTCTTTAAAGCTAAAGCAAAAGGTCACCATCCATTCACACTGGCAGATGCAGGAGGCAGAACAACAAACCATTGGCATGGGAGACAGGTAGTGCTGGAGAACACTCAAGGCACTGCAATGAGGGTAGTCCAATACAAGTGAAGAATGATCAGTTTATAGAAAAAAAAAGACTCTGAAGAACCTTGTCTAACTTCCTCCTCAAAGTAGAGCTAACTGCAAATTTAGATTATGCTGTCTACATCATTCATCCTGGTGAAGGGGCTGGTTCTGGTTGGGCAGTGTCCACAGCTTGTCTCTTTTACTTACAATCTGTGAAGTGTGACACATATCATGTTGATGGAGGAATAACTGAATTTATAAATATGTAGTCAGTATCTCAGTATCTACAGAAGGGTAAACTTTATTCTTGGAAAGTGATATGGCAAGGGCCTGATCTCACTGGAACACAGTGAGCAGCTGTGTGAACAGGTTTTTCTTGTTAAGAGAGAAAAATAAATAATTGCTTTTGCCCCATCTTCTACTAGAACAGAAGCTTTATGGGGAAGCAGCAAATGGACATGGAGGAAGAGTTGACAGTGGACGCCTGGCATACAGTAATTGCTATGATTAAATTATAATTCACCATATGAAGTAGGCATGGTAGATGAGGTGTTTGGAGTCAGGATGTGCAGAACTAGCCAACCTTGTCTCCTTCTCTACAGGCCACAAAATATGGCATGATATAGGTCAAAAAGATGGAAAGATGTGTTTCTCTTTTCAGTACTGGTAATACTTTGCTGTCTATAAGTAGTATCCCTACTGTTTTCTGTGGCTGAGAGAATGTGTAGACAGGTAAGTCAAAATGAGAATGTATAAAGAATTATGATAACGTTTTCAAGATATTGACTGCTTCATGCCTTTGATCTGGCATGTAGACCTCTGGATAAATTACTGAGGAGCACAGTGACTCCAGCTAAAGCCAAAAGCTGAAGTGCTTTTATAGGCAAAAAAGTGGATTGGGGCAAAGAAATTTAAGTAATTGAACATGCCTATTTTGGAAGAAATGTTCACCTCAGTTTGAATGTGGTGGGTATAAATCATAGTTTTCCACTATCCACTAGTGCAAACACTTTTTGCTGTTACAGTCTGTTCCGTTTTCATAGCTCTACAAAGTTGGCAAGTTGGTGCATCCTTTGGTGTAGGATATCTTGATTATTTTGACAGCTCCAGTTCCCAGACTAAATTACCTGTCTTGTTAAAGATTTTTGTTTAAAGAATTCCTATAATAAAAAGTGTTAGTAACCAGAGCCAAATTCACAATTTAATGAAATCATGGAATACTTTAGGTTGGGACATATGGTCCTGTTCTGAAAGAAGTTCTAAGTACAGCAGGTTACACACAGCTGTGTCCAGTCAAGTCTCAGACACATCTGAGGATAGACATGCCACAAACTTTAAGGGCAACCAGTTTCAGGACCTGAAAAACGTAATGGTAAAACCATTTTTTCCCAATATCTAGTTGTTGCTTCCCATATTCCAGCTTGTGTCCATTGCCTCATATCCTATAAGTGCACACTTCTGGCAAGAGTCTGGCTCCATCCATTCAGGTAGTTGCAGACAGAAGCAAGGACTCTTGTCAAAGCAAAACAAACCTCATTTCTTCAGCCTGTCCTCATCCATCATGTCTTCCAGGTCCTTGGCCATCTTGCTCACCCCCTACTTGACTCACTTGAGTATGCTAATGTCTCTCTGAAACAGGGAGCCAAGCCAGACCTAGCACCTCAAATGCACTCTCAGAAGTGCCAAGCAAGGATGGAAGGATGATGCCCCTGAAACTGCTGGTAGCATTCTTAGTAATAGAGCTCAGAATGCAGTTGACCTTGTTGCTGAATCACATTCAACTTGATTCCATGAGTTTTTCCAAGCTCGTGTCTTCAGCCAGCTGGTTGCCACCAGCCTCTGCTGTTGTGTGATGTTACTCCTCCTGGGCATGGGACTTTGCACTTGCTTCTGTTGAACTTCATGAGTTTCCTCTTAATGCATTTCTCCAGCCTGACCAGGCCCTTCTGTACAGGGCCTCCAGTGTATTAACCACTTTTCCCAATTTGGTACCATGAACAAATTTGCTAAGAATGTATTGTGTCCCATCATCCAGATCATTAATGCAGACAGACGTCAAACAGTCCCGGTACCAATTCCTGAAGGATGGTACTTGTTACTTGACCACCAGATAAACTTTGCACCACTTATCACAGCTCTTTTGGCTTAGCAGTCCAATCCATTTTCCATCTGCCTCATTATCCATTTATCCAGCATGTATGTCACCAGTTTCATGATAATGAAACTTTATAATAATATGTAAAAGGCCTTGTTAAAGCCAAGGCATATACCACCCATGACCCTCCCTTTGTCCACGGAACCACTACTCATCTCATCTCATCATAGAGAGTTGGCCTGGCCTGGTTTGTGCATGCTAACTCTATGTTGGTTGCTCCCAAATACCTTTTTGTCCTTCATGCCTCTGAAAATTATTTCTAAGAGGATTTATTCTATCACCTATGCAGTCACTGAGGTGAGGCATACCATCTCATAGTCCCTTGGATCTTCCTCTTGCTATTTTTCATGATAAGTTTGACATTTGAGGGGTTTTTTTCCACTCATTGGGAACCTCTAAAATTCATGCATGACCTTTTGAAGAGGTTAGACAAGAGTCTTGCAATGATATCAGCCAGCTCCATCAACAGTCTCAGATGCATCCCATCTGCTCACAGATATTTGTGCATGACTAATTGGCTAATCCTCTCTTTGGGTAATAGAGATGATATTTCACCGTCTTCTCTCCCTTGAAAAGGGAAAAAGATAAAGTAGACATTATTACAAAACAGTGCAGCACACACTCAGGTATAATGTTAATTATAGATTTTCCATCTCTTTGCCCAGTTAGGTCCAAATGCCACTGAAACAAATCTGACAACTTCTATCAGTAGACTTTGGTGTTTTAAAGGCTTTTGAAAATTGATACAAAGCAGCTGTTAAGACTTCAATGTACAAATTCTGTGTAACTCAAGGACAGTGAAGAGATCTGTCAGTGAATGTACACAACTCAGAAAAGATAGAGTCCTTGGTAAAAAGAGTTAAAGAATCTAGGAAACACACATGCTGATAACCCCCTTGCCCTGTAATTAACAACTATCACATGCTCAGATAAATAAGAAATTCTCCTGACTGGAATTAAGGAATAAAGAAAACTTAGAGGGCAAGTTTGTGCTGGAAAGTGTGACTATATTAAAAGAAGAATGAGGTTTTGATAAATTAATATGTGCACAGTCAACAAACCACAGTTACAGAACATCTTTTAAGCAAAATATATTTTACGTGAGCTACTTTTCTTGTTAGAAGCATTACATATTTTCATGACTTCAGTTCTCTTCTGTCAAATTTGTACTTTAAACTTGCTAGGTCTTTTTCCTTTTTTCACCTCCTAATTTACAATCATCATCAGGTTTTATTCATATCTCACTTTTGCAAGGCAAATTTTGTTATCTTTGTATAGCACTTAAGTTTAGAAATAAGAAAAAATTGATTGCTATTAAATATACCATAATTTATCTCCACAAGAATGATTTAGCATTCACTGTAAAAATGCAACCTTGAACTTTTCTTTGACAAAGACAGTACAGCTCAGTAAAGGAACGTAACATGTAATAAGAAAATCATATAAAAGGGACAAACCATAACATAATAACTCAAGGTAAGATTACAGATCAAACCCCTGTAAACATAGCATAAGCAGCAATATGAAATATTTATAATAAATGTTAATCAATTAACTCACTTGTGTCAGAAGTTTAGGATGGGTTATTCAGGAATTTCATGGATTGGGGATTTTTTTTTCCAATTTAATAGAAGCTCTGAGAAGTCGTCAAATGAAGCCATGTGTTAACTTTTCAAATGCTTAGTATTACCATGAGAAAAGCTTTGTGTCTCTCATCTTTATGATACAGACCTAAAATGTAAATAAACTTTGGAAAAGTATTACAATTATTTTAAGACATTTGTAGTTTTTCAGGTACTGTTGTGATCCAGAAAATGATTGTAAATAAAGGAAAATCTGTTATATTTAAAATGCTACATCTTTATAAAGATATGAATATTTTATAAAAATACCCAGAAGAAATTTTAAAATCTGTATCCAGTTGTGGGCAAAATAACAATTATTTGCTCATAATCATGCCATTAAAAAAATGTTGAGAAAAAAACCTACATATATTCCATATTATATCTTTTTACTATATTTTCCATGTTATGATCCAGTATTTATTTCACTAAACTAATTAGCATTAGGATTCCAACTAACTCAAAAGTACTATTGTGTTTAAATTAAAAAAAAAAAATAAAATAAAACTCAAAATAAAATAAACAAACAAAAACCAAAACAAAAAAAACCAAAACAACATAACTGAGAATAACCCTTTGGTGAGCACATACCCAAGCTGAAATACTTTTATGCCAATAATATGAGCCTTTGTTCTTTAATTTTCGTAGGCATAACTGTAGTGCCTACTCCACTGTAAGCAGATGCAGAGATAAGCCCACATCACATAACTACAAATGATGAATTTGATATAGTCCTGTTTGCCCTTCCTTTCATTGCTTTTTCTTCTGAACCATCACAGATAATCTTTTATTCTGTACTTAATTTTCTGATGACACTCCATAACTAGGTTTATGAATCTTTTATTCATGTAATCCTTCATCTTTCTAATATGGCTTGGGGAACCACCATTTTTTACTGGAATCATAAGCTTACAAATCATGCCCAGCAGTTATATGGATCTTTAATTATTGTGTGATTAACATTGAAAATTATATGGTTCTAATAAAATCTTCCTGGTAAATAAAATTTCCAAATCATTTTAAAATACAACAAATCAATAATGTTTAGCCTTTCATCAATGCTGGAATATCTCTGCAAGCGTCATCCACCCTCATGTTGGTGTGTTGCACATTGCACTCTTTAATCCAATGGAAAGCTCAAAGGTTGTTAAACTACATGAAGAAGCAAACAATAGGAAAAATAACGAAGAGATAATAAAGTGTCCATTACTTGGCAAATATTAGCTGCACACATTATCTTGTCAAAAGCATCAATATCGAAATATTTTACATGCTCCATAACTACAATATTATTCCTAAATTATTTAGTTTGATCCTAGGGAAATTTTTTTGGCACTCATTTCAATATACATTTTAATTTATTCTTCTTACATTATTACTTATGTGTATTAGAAGTCTAAGCTTTATATTAATTGGACACCTAGGCAGTAAACTGAACTGAAATGTTCTGAATTTCTAGCTATTCAGTTGATGAAAATGTCTACTTAAAATCAAGAAAAAAAAACAGTCTAATTTCCATTAAATATTTTTTCTCTTCATAGAAGCACACATACATTCCTCATGTATTGATGACTACAGATAATCTCCCAAATTTACAAGCGAATTTAGAGATGAATTCCACCAGCAGGAATTCAAAAAATTCTAAAATTATTTAAATTCTTTATACTATTCAGACACCAAGGTTTTTTCCCTTGGGTTATTTATCATGAATGCTTGCTCCCCTTCAGAAGTCTTCCACATTCTCCATCAGTCTTCAGTGTCTATTTTAAATAACAAACTGTGAACTGTCAAAATCTAAATGTTTGTCTAAAAGTAGTTTCTCTTTTCATAGTTGTGATTAAATGTGCAGCAAAGAATTTTCTGCAATTCCCTTAAGCAATCCTGTTATAATAACAAAGACATAACTAGCGTCAACTTCAGCAAAACTTTCAATATTGCCTCCCACAACATCTGAATTAAGTAGTTGTGGTAAGGATAGATGTACAGCAAGATAAAAGTATAAAGCTGGCTGAATTTTTGGGTTATAGGGGAGTGGTTAGTAGGTCACCCTCTAACTGGAGACCAGTATGTTAATCAACAGCAGAATTTTGGGGTGCAATAACCAGATGGAGGTTTATTAAGACAGAGTCAGGCTTTTTGCAATAGCGGGTGGTGAGAGTGAGAAAAACAACAGACATTACATGGAACAAGGCAGTTTTAGAATGGAGAACATGTATCAGGAGATCAAGTGCTGGATGTGGTTACGTTAGGCTGAGCAAAGCCCTGCACAACTCACTGATGTTGTAACTGAGCTTGTTTTGAGCAGCTGATGGGATGAGAGAACTTCTGAGGTCCTTTCCAAGTTGAATTTTCCTATAATACACTCATTCAATTATTCTACGTGATTAAATTTTTTAAAGATATGGTGTGGACACACACATTTAGAGAGCTAGGAAATTACAGCTTGGCAATTCCTTTCAGGCCTGGATTTCTCCTGTCTCTCACGTCCATTCCCAGGCTGACAAGCTGACTACAGCTTCAGTTAAGGGAGGCAGTTTCCCAGAGTGATAACTTGGTGAAAAACAGAAGGGAATTCATAATAAAGATTAACACCTGGTGTCTTTCACATGGGACATCCGGACATGCTATCCCAGGGGATGTTTGTCCCAATTGTCCAATGCACCACTGTCCTGTCCTAGCTGCACATAACACACTTTAAATACGGGATGTCCGTACAATAAAGTTGGCCTTTTTTCCCCAAAAGAGGTCTGTGTGTGTTGCTGCCTTTTTTCTCTCTTTGCAGCACAGTAACCACAATATGGTCTTCTTATAGTTGTTGGATACACTAGCAGAAGGAGTTCATATTTGTCAGCACATATTGCAGCTCTTTTCTGTGCATAAGTTAACAAAAACAACCACAGCACCATGTAGTTTCCAATTTAAAGTGCTGACTTTTTAATAGAGCAAAACAAGGATGACTTGTACTGTACAGCTTCCTGTTACTTATACAAAAATTCCTTGTACAGGAGACTGTTCTCAGGTACTGGATGGTTTGTAAATGTAAAACACAGTTACTTGAGTGCCTGTTTAAATTAAGCCCATATGCTGAGATATCAGCTCCCCAATGTCCAGAATGTATGGCTACCTACTGACATTTCCAATACTGACAGACATTCTACATGTAATGTAATTAAATTTAGATATCTAACCTTAAAGAAAGGAAGAAAGTTCATGAGCTTCAAGCAAGCTGAAGATGGTACAGTATTACTTAATTCACTCTGTGATATGAGGATCCCAAAACAGCTCACAATACCTCGACTCTCTTGGTGTATAGAAACAATTGTTCTGGAAGTTAGTGACAGATACAATAAATATAATTTTGATTACACTAGAAACCAACATTTACATCATAAATATTCCTGATAACTGTTTTTCTGCCAGTCATACAAGATCCTGGATAACAGGCAAGAAAACTAACAAAGAGAAACAAGAAAGCTGACATCATCTTATGAAAGCTTTTCTCCATAAAAAAATGTTCTCCTCTGAATGTACAGGTTTTCAAGAAACACACGCACACAAAGAAAAAAATCAAGAAAGTCGAGTCAATTTTGTACTTACACAGCTCCCTTAGATGTTTAGCCAGAAATAACAATTTTACTGCAAAATGAGGCTATAATTGTACCAAGTATCAGAAAACCCAAACTGTAAAGAGTCTACAAGAGCTACCAAGTCCAGTTCTAAATGTAATCATATACTACAGGTAAAAAAGTCCTGTAGTGCAAATGGCTTCATATGCCACTATGTGGAAAGATTCATATTCTCAACAAAGAAAGGAAATCTGATAGCTTGGATCATGAGGCATAGCAATTAGGAAAAAATCCCAAGCTTGTCCAATCAGCCTCTGTTACTTTTCAGGTTATGTTTATTTCAGAGGAATTAAGGTTTTTCATGAAATGAAATATGAAATATTTTTTCCTGATATGAGGGTACCCTACTATTGGACTGCATATGATGCACAACTACTGTGATGCAAGCTACTGAGAAACAACTACTGACTCATGTAAGATGCTCAAAACTCCAGAGTATAAATGCTGCAGATTTGACATTTTCAAAGTAGTTTATGAAAAGCTAGATATCCAGTGGTTTTGCTTCTTTAATATTTTTCTTCAAAAGAAATATCAATCTTTTCCATACTCATCACTGCCATAAAAGTAATGTAATACATTCATTGATAGAAATCTTTTGAGAAAATTTTTAAAACAACTTTTACATGTATTTGTTGTTATACATGCCATGTAGCCTACATAAGAGCAACTTGCTTATCCTACTTCCTCTAGCTAGAGCTTAAAATACAAGGACGATGGAAATAAATAATTAACCGTAGTGATACATTTATTACTTTTCTCCTTATTTTTACTTACATAGCTAAAGAATAAGAAGAAATTGAAAATAGAATCATTCAAGTTGCATTGAGGAGAAAGAAACAGCCTGAGAAAATATCCTTGCCAGGGTATTAATTGTTATGACAAAAGGAAGATCTGCCTATCCAACAGCAGGCACCCACTCAAGTGCACAACCCCAATTTTTAGCTTCTGTTTCACTTAAGTTTGTAGATTTTTGACATTTGTCTCCCTAGCACCATCTGGTGTCTACCAACTTATAACTTGTGAGAATGTACCAAACACGAAATTAATTCAGCTCATGGCCTCATGGGACAGAAAAATTTACAGCAGGCATCTTCACAAAGGCTCAGAAAAATATTAGGCAGGCCAGATTGAGCATACATTATGTTTATGATTTTCACCAACCTGAGTTGGTGAAACATTGAACAGACACATTTTTGCCCAGATCTCATGTATTTCCTCTGGTGGAATATGAAGAATGATAGGAGCATGGATGTTCCTGTTAGCTGGATTTTACATATGAAATATTTCCTTCTTCAATCTAAATTTTACTAGGATATGCTAACTACATTTCAGCTAAATGGT